>CM070043.1:49314962-49327473 GCA_036250615.1 Ptychadena robeensis | reverse complement strand
CAGAGGCCAATCACGGCCGGGCACAGCGGTTAGGTCTGGAGGCGGGGTACAGGCGGTGTATTCCGACAGGTGAGGAAAAGAGCTGGATGGTTGTCGTATAGTAGAGTAGCCGAGCGGCGGACGGAGAGAGGCGGATGAGCTGAGATTGGCCGGGATGGGGGGTTGGAGGGTCGGGAGGAGGTCGGATGAGAGGTTCATTCTCATAGGAGTCCAGCTGAGGCAGCGCAGAGGGGACGGACAGGGCAGGTGGACAGGATGGTGGCTGGCCAACGCCTTCTCGGTCTTATCATGCCCTCTACCGAGAGAAACAGAGCAGTTAGAGAGGACCACCCATCTCGACCCAGTCTCTCACCACTTACACAGCCCCAGTCAATCTACTCAACAAACTAACATGTGTCCTGACCACAGCGATAAGGCCATGTTCTGGAGGTTCCTTAAATGTTCCTCATGAGGCCTTCACTTCAATATTCTCATCAAAGTCCCAACATTTTTTGAATTGTCCAGATATTGTAACAAGAACCCGTTTTCTGTGAACCCACCGGACATTAGACTCACTGACAATAAGACGACCTGACCTAAGACACAACGGACCATAAGACACAACGGACCATAAGACACACCCTGACCATGAGACCCACCCGACATAAGAACACACTGACCATAAGATGCACCTGACCATAAGAACACCTCCTTGACCATAAGACTCCCTGACCATAAGACTCACCGGAACATAAGACTCACCGGACACATAAGACTCACCTGACCATAACACTCACCGGACCATAAGACTCACCTGACATAAGACACCACCGACCAAAGACGCACCGGACCAGCGGGACACACCTGACATAAGACCCACCGACCACAAGACCCACCGGAAATAGACTCTCACCTGACCACAAGACCCACCGGACCATAAGACTCACTGCCACAAGTACCACCTGACCATAAGACTCACCTGACCATAAGACTCAACCGACCATAAGACACCCGGACCATAAGACTAACCTGACAACAAGACCCACCGTCGCCCCATTATAAAGACTCACCTGACCACAAGACCACCTGACCATTAAGACTACATGACCATAAGACTACCTGACCATAAGACACACACTGACCCATAAGACTCACATGACCATAAGTCACACATGACCATTCAGACACACGACAAATAAGACTCACGGACCAGAGACTCACCTAACATAAGACGCCACCAGACCATAAGACACACCTCTGACCATAGACACACCCAGACCACTAAGATCACCTGACCAATAAGGCGCACAGACCATAAACTTATCCGGCCATAATGAATCACGGACACATAAGACACACCTGACCATTAAGACTACGGACCAAAGACCCACCCGACCAAAGACACACCTGACCAATAAGACTCACCTGACCATAAAGACGCACCAGACTACAAGGACGCACAAAAAATAAGACACACCCGCCATAAGACAACCCCGACCATAAGACACACTGACCATTAAGCGCACGACCATAAGACCCACCGGACCATAAGACATCACCGGACCATAAGACACACCCTGACCATAAGACTCACCTGACCATAAGGACAACACCTACTATAAAGACACACCGGAACCATAAGACGCACCAGACCATAAGACAACCACCTGACCATTAAGACTCACGGACCATAAGACCCCACCGACCATAAGACACACCTGACCATAAGACGCCCTCTGACCATAGACTCACCTGAACATAAGGACACACCGACAATAAGACCCATCCCAGACCATAATTCACACCTGACCATAAGACGCACTGACCATAAGAATCAACCTGACCATAAGACACACATGACATAAGACTCACTGACCATAAGACAACCTGGACCATAGGAAAGCATAGGACCATAAGCCGCACAGGACCATAAGACACACCTGACCATAAGAGTAACTGACCAACGACACACCTGACCATAAGACAAACCGGACATAATACGCACGGACATAAGAACTCTGACCAGAAGGACTTCACGCTACCATAATACCACACCGGACATAAACTCCACCTGACATTTAAGACAAACCGGAAACTAAGACTCATGACCATAAGACACACAGGACCATATAACACGCACCCTGACCTAAGACTTCCCTGACATAAACTCACGGACACCATAAGACACACTGACCATACGTCACACCTGCCCATAAGGACACACCCGACCTAAGACTCACCTGACCATAAGAACACCTGAACATAAGACAAACGGACCATAAGACGCACCGGACCATAAAAGCATCTGACCATAAGGACGCACATGACCATAAGATCACATGACCATAAAAGACACCCCACCTGACCATAAGACTTACCGACTATAAGGACTCCCGGAACATCAGGACAAACCTGACCATAAGACACACGGAACCATAAGAAGCACTGACCATAAGACGCCACCTGACCATAAGACACACCTGACCATAAACACACACCTGACCACTACACCACACTGACCATACGGACTCACCTGACCGAAGAATCACCTGACCATAACACAACCTCCTGCCATAAGACCTCACCTGACCCTAAGACCCACCGACCATAGGGACTTCACATGACCATAAGACAAACTGGCCATATGACCTCACCTGCCATAAAGACTCACCTGACCACTAAGACCCACATGACCCTAAGACGCACATGACCGTAAGACTCACCGGACCATAAGACGCAACCGACCATAGACTCACCTGACCTAAGACCCACCTGACCATAAGACGCACCTGACCATTAGACGCACCTGACCATAAGACAAAACCGGAACATAAAGACTGCACAAGACCATAAGACACACCTGGGACCATAAGACCCACCCCGGGGACCATAAGACACACCCGACCATAAGCAAACACCTCGGACATAAGACACACCCGACCATAAGACGCACCTGGACCATAAGACACACCTGACCAATAAGAATCACATGACCATAAGACACACCTGACCATAAGACCCACACCTGACCATAAGGACAAACCTGACCATAAGACTCCTGACCATAAGAACACCCGACCATAAGACACACCGGAACCATTAAGGACTCACGAACCATAAGACTACGGAACCATAGACTCCCCTGGACCATAAAAAAATCACCGGACAATAAGACACCTGACCATAAGACACACCCTGACCATTAAGACAACCTGACCATTAAGGCACACCCGACCTAAGACGAACATGACCATAAGACGCACCTGAACATAGACACACCCTGACCATATATGACCACACCGGATCATTATGAAATCACCTGACCATAAGGAACACTGACTATACGACTACCTGACCATAAGACACACTGACCATAAGACCCCCACCTTGACCATCAGACACACCGACCATAAAGAATTACATGACCATAAGAATCACCGGACATAGACACACCTGACCATAAGAACCCACCGGACCCTAAGACGCAAGGACCCATTAAGCGCACGACATAAGACGCACTGACTAAGACTAACCTGACCATAACACATACTTCGACCATAACACACCAACCTGACCATAAGACACACCGGAACCATAAGACGTACATGACATCAGACTCACCGGACCCTCAGACCACACTGACCATAAGACACACCTGATCTAAGACACCACCGGACCATCGACGCACCGGACTAAAACACACCTGACCATAAAGAACGCACCTTGACCATAAGACTCACCGACACTAAGACTCACCTACCATAAGACACACGGAACATAAGACGCACCGGACCATAACACACAACCTGACCAATTAAGCCGGGCACCCTGACCATAAGACTCACCTGACCAACGACTCATCCATACCATAAGGACACACTGACCATTAAGACAAACCCTGACCATAAGGAATCACTGCCATAAGAAGCACCTGGACCATAAGACACACCGGACCATAAGACGCAACAAAAACATAAGACACACTGACCATAGACTCACCGGACTATTAAGACACAACTGACCCTAAGACGCACATGAAAACATAAGATTACACCGGATCATAAGACGCACGAACATACAACGCACCAACGGACCTAAAAGACTCACAAAAACATAAGAAACACCAGACAATAAGACTCATGTGACAGACAAACAAAAAGACTCATTCACAGTTTCGGATGAAATCAAGAAAAACAAATGACTCACAGAAAGACTGTTTCTGTTATCACTCGGGAGGCAGGGGCAGGGCTTGAAAGCTGGAGCCGGTCTCTGGGACCTCTATAAGTCTCTGTCTCTACAGCGCCTGCCCTCTCCCAAGAAATACCGGTTATACAGCATGTTCCCGCAGTGAATATGGTATAAATAGTTCTTGCCTGTAGGTCTTTACTGACTAACTGGCATGCTAGTGAAATCAATGTTATGTAGTGTATCCAGACGCGGGCTCTGGAGATGTCAGGTGCAGATCAAGAGGAAAGCCAAGGTTAGTTCAGGTTTTCTTTAAAGTAGAATAGAAATTTTAAATGTTTGTTTTGTGTTCAGTCACAACTTCACAAATATCCACTCCCCCTCCAATATAGTTATCCCCAATCTTCCACATCACCCCAAACACTAGGAGAGGTAGGTGTTCTGGAAACCAACCTCCATAGACTCTCCGGTTGTTTGTCCACCCTTATAGCGGCCCTAAGATGGGTCAAACGTTCAACACAACAGACCATGTACATGCCCATCAATCGTTTTACGAACTGGATAACCAAAAACAACCATCATCCAGTGCAGAACCAAACACAATGATCATCCAGGCAGAAACCAAAAACACCATCATCCAGTGACGAAACCAAAAACAAATGATCATCAGTGCCAGAACCAAAAAAAACATCATTCAAGTGAAGAACCAAAAACAATGATTCATCCAGATGCAGAAACCAAAACACACTGATCATCCAGGGCAGAACCAAAAACAATGATCATCTAGTTGCAGAAACCAACAAACAATGAGTCCTCCAGTGCAGAACAAAAAACAATGATCCTCCAGGCAGAACCAAAAAACAATTGATCATCCAGTGCAGACAAAAACAATGATCATCCAGCACAGAACCCAAAAAGCAATGATTCATCCAGGCAAGAAACCAAAAACAATGATCATCCAGTTGAAGAATGAACCAACAACATCATCATCCAGTGCAGAACCAAAAACAATCATATCCACTGCAGACACCCAAAAAATCATCATTCCAGCGCAAAACAAAAACCAATCATTCATCAGTGCAGAAAGAACAAAATAATGATCATCCAGGCAGAACCAAAACATTGATCATCAGCGCGAAACCAAAACCATTTGATATCCAGTGCAGACCACAAACAAATGATCATCTAGTGCAGGAAACCAACAACAATATATCCAGTGCAGAACCAAAAAACAATAATCATCCACTGCAGAACAAAAAACAATTATATCCAGCGCAAAAACCACAAACCATGATCATTCCAGTGCAGAAACAAAAAAACAATGATCCATCCAGTGCAGAAACAAAAATAAGGATCATCCAGTTGCAGAGAACCAAAAACAATTATTCAGCCAGTGCAGATGCAGAACCAAAAAACAATAATCATCTAAGTGCAGAACCACAAAAACAACAATGATTAGCCAGTTGCAGAACAAAAAACAATGATAATCACCAGTGCAGACCCAAAAAACAGTGATCATCCAGTGCCGAACCAAAACCAATATGATAATCCAGTGCAGAACCAAAAACATCATCATCCGTGCAGGAACAACAATAACTCATCATCAGTGCAGAACCAAAACCACAATGATCATCCAGTGCAGAACCCCCCAAAAAAACAATCATCATTCCAGTGCAGAACAGAAAACAAACAATAATTCAGAATCCAGTGCAGAACCAAAAACACTGATCATCCAGTGCAGAACCAAAAACAATGATCATCCAGGCAGAACCAAAAAGAATGATCATCCAGTTGCAGAACCAAAAATAATGATCATATCCAGGCAGCACCAAAAACATTCATCCACCAGGTGGCAGAACCAAAACAATGAGCATCAGGCAGAACCAAAAAAACAATGATATCCAGGTGCAGAAACAAAAAACAATGATCATTCCAGGACAGACCCAACAAACAGTTGATCATCCAGTGCAGAACCAAAAAACAATGATCATCCAGTGGCACGACCAAAACAATAATCATCGTGCAGACCAACAATTAATCATCATCCAGTGCAGAACCACAACCAATGATCATCCAGCGCAGACAACAAACAATGATCATCCAGTGCAGACCCAAAAACAATGATTATCCAGCGCAGAACCAAAAAAACAATCACTCATCCAGCGCAAACCAAAAACCAATCTCATCCATGCAGAACCAAAAACAATCACATCCAGCGCAAACCAAAAAAACAATGATCATCCAGTGCTAGAACCAAAAACAAGGATCATCCAGTGCAGAACCAAAAATAATGATCACCAGTGCAGAAACAAAAAAAATCATCATCCAGTGCAGAACCAAAAAACAATAATCATCCAGTGCAGAACCAAAAACATGATTATCCAGGGCAGAACACAAAAACAATGACTCATCCCGTGCACAGACCAAAAAACAGTGATCATTCCAGTGCAGAAGAACCAAAACCAATGATCATCCAGTTGCAGGGGAAAGCAGAACCAAAAAAACATCATCATCCAGTGCAGAACAACAATAATAATCATCCAGTGCAGAACCAAAACCCACTGATCATCAGTCAGAGAACCAAAAAACAATATCATCCAGTGCAGAAAACCAAAAATAATAATCATCCAGTGCCCAGAACCAAAAAACAATGATCATCCGTGCAGAACCAAAAAACAATGATAATTCAGTGCAGAGAACCACAACCAATAATGATCAGTCAGTGAGAACCAAAAATAATGATCATCCAGTTGCAGGAGAACCAAAAACATTCCATCTCCAGTGCAGAACCAAAAACAATGAATCATCAGTGAAGAGACCAAAAAACAAGTGACCAGTGCGAAACCAACAAAAACATGATCATACAGTGCAGACCCAAACAAAAACAGTGATCTCCAGTGGCGCGGAACCAAAAAACAATGATCATCCAGTGCAAGAACCAAAAACTAATATCATCCAGTGCAGAATCAACAATAATCATCATCCAGGGCAGAACAAAAACCACATGATCATCCAGTGCAGAACCAAAACAATGATCTCCAGGCAAGGACCCAAAACATGATCATCAAGCGCAGACAGATACCAAAAACAATCATCATCCAGCGCAGAACCAAAAACAATCATCATCCAGCGCAAAAACCAAAAACAATCAAAATTTTCCAAATCCAGTGCAGAACCAAAAATAATGATCATCCAGTGCAGAACCAAAAAAACACACTGATCATCCAGAGCAGAACCAAAAAAAACAATGATCATCCAGGCAGAACCAAAAACAATGATCAGCAGTGCGCAGAAACCCAAAACACTGATCATCCGTGCAGAACCAAAAACCATCATATCCAGTGCAAGAACAACAAAACAATGATCATCCAGTGCAGAACCAAAAACAATGATCATCCAGCGGCAGAACCAAAAACAATCATAATCCAGTCAGAACCAAAAAACAATGATCATCCAGAGCAGACCCAAACAATGATATCCAGTGCCATGAACCAAAAACAATGGATTCATCCAGGGCAGACCCAAAAACAATGATCATTCCCAGTGCAAGAACCAAAAAAAAACAATCATATCAGTGCAGAACCAAAAAAACCAATGACCGCCAGTGCAGAACCAAAAAACACTGATCATCCAGTGAGACCAAACAACAATTTGATCATTCATTCCGTGAGACCCAACAAAACAATGATCATCCAGGCAGAACCAAAAACCAATGATCATTCCAGTGCAGAACCAAAACAATGATCATCCAGTGTCGAAACCAAAACCAATGGAGCTCCAGGGCGGAACCAAAAACAATGATCATCCAGTGCAGAACCCAAAACAATCATCAATTCCAGTTGCAGAACAAAAAACAATGATCATCAGTGCAGAACCCCCAAAAACAATGATCACCAGCACAGAACAAAAAACAATGATCATCCAGTGCAGAACCAAAAAACAATGATCATCCAGTGCAGAACCACAAACAATGACAATCCAGCACAGAACCCAAAAACAAGGATATCCAGTTGCAGAACCAAAAACCAATGATCATCCAGGCAAACCAAAAACAAGCATCATCCAGTGCAGAAACAAAAACAATGATCATCCAGTGCCAGACCCAAAAACAACCATTCATCAAGGGAAATTTTGGGGTGACCCACCCAGGACTTACGTGTTTGCTCACCGGACCGGCACGGATTGTTTTCTCCCTGGGCTGTGGACTGTGGTCACGGCTCCCGTTCCACCACGATAGGACATGTACCATCAGCCGTTCCTGGACTGGAATGGAATGGCCGAGAGGTGACGCCGGATGGGCCGGCGCTCTGACATTCTAGTAAAGTCATGACAATCTGTAATAAAAGCTCCGGCAGGGAGTTCCCTCCTCGATGGAGAATTAAGTGTATTTCTAGAAGAGTGCCACACTACGGGGGGAGGGTTGTGTGTTAGCAAGATCACAGGAGGAAAATCCAGATCTAATGATGGCCATGGACACGGAAGACCAGGAAGATGTCCATGGATCTGGATTAAATCAGGCAGATGCCAATGGACAGGAAGGCAAGTAGGAGATCTCCATGGGGTGCCAGAAAGAACAAGTTGTTTTTCTGGTCTCGGAGATCTACTGCCTTCCTGGTCTATGGACATCTGCCTGGGCTTCCTGGTCTTGGAGATTACCTGGCATTCCTGGTCTATGGGACATCTGCTGGACTTCCTGGTCTATGGAGATCTACTGGCCTTACCTGGTCTATGGAGATCTACCTGCCTTACTGGTCTATGGAGCTCTACCCTGCCTTTCCTGGTCTATGGACATTCTACCTGGCCTTCCTGGTCTATGACATCTACCGGCCTATGGGACATCTACCCTGGCTTCCTGGTCTATGGACATCTACATGGCCTTCCTGGTCTATGGAAATCTACCTGGCTTTCCTGGTATCTGGACATCTACCTGACTTCCGGTCTATGGAACATCTGCCTGGCCTTCCTGGTCTATGGACATCGACCCAGGGTTATCCTGGTCCATGGAAATTACCTGGCCCTTCTGGTCTATGGAGCTCTACTGGCCTTACTGGTCTATGGGACATCTACCTGGCCTTCCTGCGTCTATGGAAATGACTGCCGTCCTGTCTATGGGACATCTACCTGGCCTTCCTGTCTATGGAGATCTACCTGGCCGTCCTTGGTCGATGGGTAGGATCTCCCCTGGCCTTCCTGGTTATGGAGATCACCTGGAATTCCTGGGCTATGGACATGCTCCCTGGCCTTCCTGGTCTATGGACATTACTGGCCTTCTGGTCATGGAGATTTCATACTGGCGTCTTGGTCTATGGAGACTCTACCGGCATTCTGGTTATGGACATCTCCTGGCTTCCTGGTCTATGGACATCACCTGGCCTTCTGGTCTATGGAGATCTACCTGGCCGTCATGGTTGGAGATATACCTGGGACTTCTGGTCTATGGAGCCTCTAACTGGCCGTCCTGGTCTATGGGACATCTACCTGGCCTTTCCTGGTTTTTTTTTCTATGGACATTACTGGCCTCCTTGCTGGTCTATGGACCATCTACCTGGACCCTTACTGGTCTATGGACCAATGCCTGGCCTTCCTGGTCGATGGAAATCTACCTGGCTTCCTGGTCTATGGACATTTGCCTGGCCTTCATGTCTTATGGAAATCTATTCCAGTTTATCCTGGTCTGGACATCTACCTGGGCCTTCTGGTCTATGGACTATACCTGGCCTTCCTGGTCTCTGGACATCTGCCTTCCTGGTCTATGGACATCTACCTGGCCTTCCTGGTCTATGGACATCTGCCTGGCCTCCCTGGTCTATGGACATCTGCCTGGCCTCCCTGGTCTATGGACATCTACCCAGTTTATCCTGGTCCATGGACATCTACCTGGTCTTCCTGGTCAATGGACATCTACCTGGTCTTCCTGGTCCACGGACATCTACTTGGATCTACTTAGATGTCCATGGACCAGGAAGACTAGATAGATGTTCATGCAGGAGGGCCAAGATGCCCCCTGGAAGTCTGTTCCCCTTCTCACTGAAGCTTGATGTGTCTATTTCAGCTGAGTGACACTAGTGATGACACAGGATGACTGTAGGAAGTCACATCACACAGGAGGCACATTGAGATCTAAGGTAGATCTTTGTGGATCTGGAAGACCAGGTAGATGACCATGGACCAGGATAAACCAGGTAGATGTCCATGGACCAGAAAGAACAGGTAGATCTCCATGGACCAGAAAGAACAGGTAGATATCCATGGACCAGAAAGAACAGGTAGATCTCCATGGACCAGAAAGAACAGGTAGATCTCCATGGACCAGAAAGGCCAGGTAGATCTTTATGGACCAGAAAGGCCAGGTAGATGTCCATGGACCAGAAACATCTAGCTGGTTTTTCCTGGTCTATGGACATCTACCTGGTCTTTCTGGTCAATGGACATCTACCTGGCCTTCCCGGCCCATGGACATGTACTTGGACCTACTTAGATGCCCATGGACCAGAAAGACCAGATAGATGTCCATGCAGGAGGACCAAGAAGCATCAATGCTAAGACAGCAGCTCCTCCATAGATGGATGGAAGACTGGTGGCATGAGAAGACCATCAAGTCTTAGTTTGTAATTTCCCAAGAATGGAGAATACAAAATACAATTTCTGCTGGAAGTCCATTCCCCTTCTCACTGAAGCTTGAAGTGTCTATTTTAGCTGAGTGACACAGATACGGGATGACTGTAGGAAGATCACATGAGGGACATCGAGATCTAAGGATGTCCATGTACCAGGAAGACCAGGTAAATGTCCTTGGACAAGGATAAACCAGGTAGATGTCATGGACCAGACTAGGAAGGCCAGGTATATCTTCATGGACCAGGTAGATGTCCATGAACCAGAAAGGCCAGGTAAATGTCCATGGACCAGAAAGACGAGATAGAGGTCCCTGGACCAGAAAGACCAGATAGAGGTCCATGGACCAAAAAGACCAGATAGATGTCAATGCAGGAGGACCAAGATGCCCCCAGGAGCATCAATGCTAAAACAGCAGCTCCTCCAGAGATAGATGGTAGACTGGTGGCAGGAGAAGACCAAATGGTCTATAAAGTCTTAGTTTGTTATATCCCAAGAATGTGGAAATAAAATGTTCACTGGTTACTCTGCTGGAAGTCCATTCCATGCTGGTTGTCCCTTAATGGGCCAGGAAGACCAGGTAGATGTCATGGACCAGAAAGACCAACATGTCTTCCTGGTCCATGGACATCTACCTGGTCTTCCTGGTCCATGGAGATCTACCTGGCCTGTGGACATCTACTCTGTCTTCCTGGTACATGGAGATCTACCTGGCCTTCCTGGTCCATTCACATCTACCCAGTTTATCCTGGTCCATGGACATCTGCCTGGTCTTCATGGTCAATTGACATCTACCTGGCCTTCGCGGCCCATGCACATCTTCCGGATCCATGGACATCTACCTGGTCTTCCTGGTCCATGGACATCTACTTGGATCTACTTAGATGTCCATGGACCAGGAAGACCAGGTAGATGTCCATGAACCAAAAAGACCAGGTAGATGTCCATGAACCAGAAAGACCAGATAGATGTCAATGCAGGAGGACCAAGATGCCCCCAGGAGCATCAATGCTAAAACAGCAGCTCCTCCAGAGATAGATGGTAGACTGGTGGCAGGAGAAGACCAAATGGTCTATCAAGTCTTAGTTTGTTATATCCCAAGAATGTGGAAATACACTGTTCTCTGGTTTCTCTGCTGGAAATCCATTCCATGCTGGTAGTTGTTGGCAAGTATGTATATGTGAATATATATGTGGGTGTGTGCAGAGATATATGTATATAAAATATATGTACACACACACACACACACACACACATATACACACATGGATATTCAGGAGGTCAGTGACAGAAGGTTACATTCTTTCAGAAGCCATAAAACCATCCTTTCACGTACATGTTAGGTAGGTGTCTCTGTATTTACACCAGGTTTACATCTTGAAAGGACTAGCAAGATCCTTTGAGATGCAGATCTGGTGATAGATTGGTGGATGCAGCAAGGGACGATGACAACAGCCATAAAAATTCTTTAGGAGGAGGGAACCATTTTACACAGGACGCCTCTTCCTTCACAAATGTTTTTTTTTTATTTGTAAAACTGTATAAGAGGAGACATTTTGAATGTATGGAAAGAGATCTTGGAAGGGGAAGATCTTGGAAGACACAGATCTTGGAAGGGGAAGATCTTGGAAGGGGAAGATCTTGGAAGACACAGATCTTGGAAGACAAAGACCTTGGAAGGGGAAGATCTTGGAAGACACAGATCTTGGAAGGGGAAGATCTTGGAAGACAC
>CM070043.1:49285760-49296271 GCA_036250615.1 Ptychadena robeensis | reverse complement strand
ATCTGGCTTACAGGAGAGGACCTGCCTTACAGGAGAGGATCTGCCTTACAGGAGAGGATCCGCCTTACAGGAGAGGACCTGCTTTACAGGAGAGGATCTGCCTTACAGGAGAGGATCTGACTTACAGGAGAGGACCTGCCTTACAGGAGAGGATCTAGCTTACAATTAGTGTTGAGTTTGAATATTCTTATTTGCGAATATATTCGGCTATTTGAGAATTAGCAAATTTCGCGAATATGACGGCAGAGGTTGCAGTACCAAAAAAGATGGTCAAAATGTAAAGAATTGTTTTAATAATGTTAATGGTTATTTTCTTGTGATCTAAACATTATTATGATTGTTCTATCTATTATTCAGATCACATCCAGAAGCTCCATCAGCAGCTATCTGCATATGAGGACTGGCAACTTGGTAGGATATATGAATACTTCTGGAATGACCTCACCTGCATTGTAGAGTCTCTGAACGCCACACAACTCCTTGTTCAACTGCAGTCTCGGACTTCCCAAGATTGGGAGGTAAGTTGTGATTAGTAGTGATGACCGAACATCAGCTGTGGCTGTTGGCGAACAGGCGAATCGAACTTCTGCAAATACCCGCCGCGAACATGCAAAGGCGAACCTCCATTGACTTCAATGGAGGGTGAACTTCTCACACCTTCAGGTCATATTTGTGGCCAAAATACCAATAAAAAAAGTCATAAGGGTGCGACCATCTGGACAGAGTCATGCCAGAGGGGGATCAATGGCTAAACCTCTCCCCCAAAATATGGATTTTTTTAAAATGCTGTTTCTTCAGGTCTAATGGCCGGAAATCACATCTAGATTAAAGATTTTGCCAAAAGTTACCGGACAGTACCTTCTGCAGCGCACCACATTTAGTCAGATCTCTCTGCAATGCATAATACAGGATACCCCACCCCCAGAGAAGGACTTTTGTGGCTCAGTAATGATGAACCACATGTAACAGAATACCTTAGCTATAGTTGCAGATCATTGGATGGAGTGTAATAGCAAAGTAGCTCAGCCACCCCTCTATCAGCAGCAGCTCTCCCTATCTATCTAGTACTGCAGACACAGGATAAATGTAAAAATGGCCACTGGGGGGCTTCTTTTATAAGGGCGGTGTGTCCTCCAGAAGCGAAAGGAAGTGTTATTGGCTGTACTGTCCCACCTGACTATAGGGTGAGGGGTCACACTTTGTCACCATGTTAAGGTGTAGGGGGCGTGGCGTGACGAACACCCATAATGTTCGCCGGCATTGATAACTGCGAACATGCTATGTTCGCTGCGTACTGTCCGCCGGGTGAACTTTTCGGCCATCACTAGTGACTAGTGATGAGCAGCATAGGCAATATTGGAATTTGTGGTATTTGGCAAAACATTCTACTAATATTCTATTCGATATTCACAATTCCAGTGTAATGCCACATGGGGAACCCATTTGAATCGGTAGCCTGATCATCACATCCAAGGAAAATAATATAAATATATGTGGGAGGAACAAAACACAAGAGGGCGGACTTTTCAGGTGAAAATACAACAATATACACCCAAAGTTTTCAAGATAAAATTAGGGGAAAAAACCAGAGACAGCTATTCAGATATCAAGTGAATATACAGCATGTTCCAGAAAAGTGTGCAGGACTAGACCATGCAGTATTCACTCTATATTCCTCCAGCCAAAAGCCCAGTGCCAGGAGGGAGGTCTTGGCTGCAACAGAGTGTTCAGGGCTGAAACTTTATCATGGGTCTACACCCCAGGTGTAAAAACCAGAGACAGCTATTCAGATATCAAGTGAATATACAGCATGTTCTAGCAAAGCAGGCAGGACCATGTAGTATTCACTCTATATTCCTCCAGCCAAAAGCCCATTGCCAGGAGGGAGGTCTTGGCTGCAACAGAGTGTTCAGGGCTGAAACTTTATCATGTGTCTCCACCCCAGGTGCCCAACCTGCAGCCCTTTGGCAGCCCCCCTCAGTCCTCCACCAGTAGCCCCTGAAACCTAACTATAAATACATAGGAACTCACAATACTGGATTTCCAGTTGAAGATATGAGGTTTACAAATGTAATAAAAAAATACATACATCTTGATGACAATCATATAACATAAAAGCATTATACCCATGTCTAGATTAGAGATGGTCGAATTTTTTTTTCTAAATGATTGAGTTAATTGCAAAGCCCCTGAACATGATATCAACACTAAACTTGCTGCAGATGTAGAGAAGGGTTGGGGGTGTACTCCAAAAAAGAAAGTGTGTCTCTAACACAAATAGTTTTTGCACAAATGAAGTTCAAAGTCAAGTCAAAAAGTCAAGTCAACTTTGATTTTGAACTTAATTTATGCAAAAACTCCATGTGCTAGAGCAAAACTTTTTCAAATGTTCCTCCAACCCTTCTCTACATCTCCAGAAATTTTGGTGATGATACCATGTTGAGGGGGTTTGCAATCAGCTCACAAAATTAGCAAGTTGAAAAATTCGACCATCTCTAGTCTAGATGGTCAGTCAGTCAAAACAGAGGATAGTACCTAATTCCCTGTACATGTCCATATCTACACCAAAGGTGTTCAATGAGTTACCACCAGATATAATCCATAGAATCAAACAAATCTTGCCTTTGCGTTCAATTTGTTCCAACGCGTTTCGTCCTGCTCATAGGACTTCTTCAGGGAGTTGGAGCATATGTTGTAACGTTCAGACAAACTGAAAGTTACACATTATAAATAATGTGTTTGGAACCTCCTAAAGACCCCCTTACCTGACCTTTTTATAATATATTACATTCCTTCGACTGGAACTCCATTATTGTATTTTCACCTGAAAAGTCCGTAGGGGCTGGCCACTCCCCCCCCTTGCCCCCCCCCCCCTTGCTAAAATAGCAAACCACCATCTGAATTGTAGAGGAATTGAAGTGTTAGGTCTGTAGGCTCACTTGAGTCTGAGGACACTGAGGCTGGAGAGTGGAGTAAAGCCCAGTGGCAAGGACCGCAAGATGCAGCAGGTAGCACGATAGAGCAAAGGCAAAGTCAGGTAACAGGCAGTAGCTCAGGGAAGGTGACAATAAGCCTAGTCAGGCAATGCGGGTAGAGGTAGACAGTAGTGAGGGATCAGGCAGTAGAATAGTCCAGGGCAGTTCCGAGGTCAGCAGCGGTTAATCAGTGATAGCAGAGGAGTAGAGGAGGTGTAGCACGATCAAGGCACAGAAGCAACAATAATCAGCAAAGGAAGGTAGCAGAGGGTTGGGCTTTATAGGAGAAGTAGCAGTTGTCAATGATCATGGTAATTAGCTAGGCTGGCAGGAACAAGGAAGATCAGGAAGATTCAAGGATGAGTAGTCCAGAGAGGACGGTAGCCTAGTGAGCAGAGCCACTGCCTGAGGTGCAGCCGGTCATGGGTTCAAACCCCAACAGGATGCTATATTGTACACTTCTATACAGGTTTTGTTTATACATATGGCCTTTTATTTGTTTTTTAGCACTATCAGAAAATAAGCGAAGATATCGGCGCCTCTGAATATGCAAAACATTTGGTTCAAGGAGTCCTTCGTGAAGGAAGAGCAGCTATACTAGGATTATGGGAAAGTCTTGCCGCCCTGTGCACTGACTCGTCGCCTCCTAATCTATTCGCTGTACTGGACGAGATTATTAAAACAGGTAATGTATCAATGTTTCCAATAAGATAGTGGACACATCAGAAAATGTCATTTCTATTTTTCAGTAGAAATTCTGCAGGATGATTTTGACTCATGAATTTAGAATTAAGGATAATTTTTAACCTCCCTGGTGGTTGAGATGAGCCAGTTTGTTCAGTATTTGGGTTCATCTAAACCACTAGGTCAGCGGGCATCGGGTGCACCCGATACACCTACGGAAAGCTTGTCTAGATCACAGCAGCATTTCGGGGGATTTTCCAGATGTGCGCTTTGAAGATTACCCAATTTGCATTTGAATGTCCCGCCGCCGATGTGACATTATCATGTCACGTGGGGGGAAGGGGTGACATCGGCTTTCTTCAGTGAGGAAGCCAGCTTAGAACATCAGATCCACCGGGACAGCACAGAACAGTGAGTATGTACTGCCGGGGATCTGAGCTTAGCTGGACGGCTCCATCTTGGCTAGAGATGGTCAAATATTTTTTCAAAAATTCGACCATTTCGACGGTTTTGACTTAATTGCAAAGCCCCTGAGCATGGTATCATCACCAAACTTGCTGGGGATATAGAGAAGGGTTGGGGGTATACAGCAAAAAAGAAAGTATGTCTCTAACAGAGATATCAATTATCTTTTATCAAGATAAACATTCTGGTGGTCTTGTAATTACAGCGCCGGAGGTGAGCACACCTACCAGGACAAAGGGTGGAGGGTCTTTATGACCCTTTTCCCTTTGTTCTACCCGAGCAGCTGGACATGTTTGTCCAGCTGTTTGGGCATCACCTGTCCACCCCCCTCTTGCGGGCAACTCGGCTTTTACCCGCGGGAGGGTGAATCTGCCTTCCTTCCACATAAACTAAAGAAGTAATTGATTAATACAATGTCCCCTATTTTAATCCATTCTTCGCTGATGTCCCTTGAAGTCTATACTGGATAAAGTACAGATCCCAGCTACAGCTGAGCAAAAGCATTTGTTCACGTTGCTTAGCCCTGGCCATGTCCCCTATGTAAACATAAACATGGCCTCAAGTAAACTTTTGGGCATGCACATTAGCCTGGGAAATTTTCACATGCTACTGCTCATGTCTGTACACTTTACCTACTGGTATTGTTGATCAACATGACAGCAAGTAAAGTGTACGGGAATGCGCTATAGCGTGGGTATCATTTCCCATGCTACTGAGCATGTCCTTGGATGTCACCTAAAGCTAGCCATACACGCGTCGGATTCCATGTCCAATCGATTCATCATCCGATCGATTCCGGCGATTCTGCCGGGAATCGCAGGTGTGATCAATCGGCCAATTAAGAGTATCCATCGCAGCATACCACCTTGTCCAACAGATTCCGGGACGGATCCGTGTCCGATTGTCCACCTCACAAATGGCAACTCCCCCTGATCTGCCCTGAATCAATCTGATGGAACCAACATGTTGGTTCTCTGTCGGATCCGATTCTGGGACCCTGAACGATCGGACCTGATCAATCGGACAAGGTGGGCTGCACGCAATTCCGGCACGATCGTTTGGCGTGCACGCGCCCGGAATCGATCAGGCCGGAATCCGGTGGGAATCCTGCACGTGTATGGGAGCCTTTATCTGCTACACTGTTTAACATGGCCGCAGGTGACATCCAAGGACATGTAGGATAAATGTTCCCACGCTATTTATAGGCAGGTACCCAGCCAGGGCTGTATGTCCAAGGTCCATCTGTCAAAAATGTATTACAGCTGGGGATATTGTTGCAACAGAGCAGGTAGGTATGTCGATGAGCAGAATTTACTAATTTTTTTTTTACATTTCTAGGATTTTCTAGTCTTTTCTAGGATGTTTCTTGGGCTTTCATTTAAGCTTTTAGGAATGGGTTAGAGATCCCAGAGATCTCTATGATCTCTTATGATCATGATATTGACTGCAGAATCATGTTTGTGTTACACATTGCTGTTTTGTGTCTAGGAGAAGGTCTAGTGCATCAAATCGTACTGGATGAGTCTGGAGTTAACTTAACTTTGGAAGTCAAAGGTAAATTGTCAACTATATTCAATCTTTATATTTGTCAAATTTAGATGAGCTGGTGTTTAATATGTTTATTCTTTGCCCTACATGGTTTGCAAAGTGGTGCACATAGATTTCCATTAAATTGATGGACCCTAGAATGGGTCATGGATTGAACGGGTATTGACTTGTGTATGGGGACCTTTAAAAAGAGTTATTGGAGGGAATAGAGTGTCACCTTCGACACCTTCGACATACAGAACATAGCTAGATCCTGCCACTTCCATCTCCGCAACATTTCCAAGATCCACCCCTTCCTCTCCCCAGATATAACGAAACTCCTGGTACACGCTCATCATCTCTCGCCTTGACTGCAACATCCTCCTCTCTGGTCTTCCAAGAATTAAACTGTCACCTCTTCAGACCATCATGAATGGTGCTGCTAGACTCATTACTCCTCTTACCGCTCCTCATCTGCTGCTCCTCTCTGTAAATCTCTACACTGGCTTCCAATTCTCCAGAGAATTAAATTCAAAGTTCTGTGCCTTGCCTTCAAATTATTCGACACCTCCTGTCCTCTTAACATCTCCAACACATACATTTACCACTAACTACCCCCACACCTCCTGTCCTCCTTACATCTCCAACCTGGTACATAAATATACCCCTAACCGCCCCCTCCGCTCCTCCAGTGACCTACATTCTCAGCTACAGGACTTCTCTAGGGCAGCTCCTACTCTCTGGAACTCTCTCCCTCGCCCCATTATATTTGCTCCTACCTTCAGCTCTTTTAAAAAAAGCCCTGAAAACTCTCCTCTTCAGTCTCGCCTACCCATCCTCTCACTCCTAACATCACCACCATGCCAGTTCCACCCCCTATTGTATACTTTATTCCCCAACCTATAAGAATGTAATCCCATCCGGACAGGGTACTCTACTCTTCCTGTGTCATAACCTGTTCCTGTTTGTACTATATTGTGTTGTATCTCCACTCAATCTATTGTACAGCGCTGCGTAATATGTTGGCACTCTATAAATAAATTATAATAATAATAATAAGGAGTCATGCGTAATATTTACCTCCTTCAGCAAATAAAATGTCCATTGATGCGATTATCATTGCAATTATAATATAAAATTAAATATTCACGAATATGGAATCGAATGTTTGTAAAATTATTCGCAAAATATCGCAAATTCGAATATTGCCTATGCCGCTTATCACTATTGGTTTATAACCGAGTATATACGGTAAGTAGTTTCCATATTACTATTGAGGCCCCCATACACGTGTCGGATTCGCACCGGATTCCGGCACGATCGATTCTGGGCGCGTGCACGCGAAACGATCGTGCCGGAATCGCATGCAGCCCACCTTGTCCGATCGTTCGCGTCCGATTGATCAGGGGCTCAGAATCGGATCCGACGGAGAACCAACATGTTGGTCTTTCTCATGCGATTCTGTCCGGATCAGGGGGAGTTGCCATTTGTGAGGTGGACAATCGGACACGGAATCGTCCCGGAATCCGCTCGGACAAGGTGGTATGCTGCGATGGATACTCTTAATTGGCCGATTGATCACACCTGCGATTCCCGGCAGAATCGCCGGAATCGATCGGATGATGAATCGATTGGACATGGAATCCGACACGTGTATGGCTAGCTTTAAGCAAGAGTTCAGCCTGTAATAATTCACTCTTTTTTATTTTTAATAGACCTCCAGGATTGTCACAAGAAACACTTACTGGAGCAAACCTGGAATCTTGAGGAAAATAAACCCCCCGGATCTACCCTGGAAAAGCGGGTTTTCTGTATTTCCGAACGTTTCGTGAACCTAGTGGTGGTTTCCAGCAACCAGTTCAGACAGCATTCGGAAAACGAGCTGATTCAGACGGGGGTTAAACATGAAAAACTTTTATACACAGCATCCAGTGCGTTAGAACATATTTCCCCGAACAGACTCTTCCGATGGTGTCCTCGGTCAGGATCCGTACCACATATGGTAATGGTAAGCGGGGTACCAGGAGTTGGAAAGACCACGATGATGCAGAAATTTGTTTACGACTGGGTGGTGGGGAAGCACTACCAGAGGTTTTCCTTTGTCTTTTTTTTCAAATTCCGCGATCTTAACAACACGAACAGGGTCAGCTTGGAGAGACTGATCCTCGATGGTTATCCATATCTGCAACAACAGATTGAGGATATCTTACAAACACCAGAAGACTTATTGTTTATCTTTGACGGGTTGGATGAGAGCGTCCACCAAATCAATTTCCTGACAAGTTCGCTATGCTCCGACGTCAGAGAAGTCAGAGGTCTTGGAGTGATTATAGTCAGCATGGTGAGGCAGTCACTTCTGAAGGGCTGTTCCGTGCTGATGACCAGCCGCCCAGCCAAGCTGGCCTCCATCGATCTCAAAGCTTTTCAGCGAGTATCTGAGATCATGGGTTTCTTTTCCAAGGAAAGACAAATGTACTTTGAGAACTTCTTCGCAGACAGGGAATTATCCAGCAAAATGTTCCAGTATGTGAAGGAGAATGACAACCTGTACACCTTCTGTTATATTCCATCCTACTGCTGGATCATTTGTACAGTATTGTCTGCTTGCCTTCAAGGCAACAACCGGATCATGCCCTCGATGCCCAAAACCGTGACGCAGCTCTTTGTGACTTACATTGCCAACATTCTGGCCAATCACTGCCTTCAGAAAAAAGATGCGCGCCAACTTCTATCATCCATTGGATGGATGGCAGAATATGGGGTCATGAACCACGCTGTCATTTTCGATCAAAAACATCTGAGCTCCTTTTCCGTTGACCATCGCTCACCTGTCTTGTCAAGCTTTTTGACCGAAGCGCGTCAGGCAGAGGAAGTGACCTTTTCCTTCTTACACCTCACGATTCAGGAATTCTTTGCTGCTCTGGTTCACTACATTGACTATTCTCCGGAGAAATTGCAGAAATCACTAAGAGACGCCAAATCGTTCGATGACAACCGTGCCGAACTTTTTCTTCGCTTCCTCTGTGGACTGTCAGACTCCTCCACCAGCGTTCTTCTAAAGCGTTACCTAAATGCGTTTTCTTTTGAAACTCCAAAAGTGGTCATCCGCTGGCTGCAGAGCTCCATCCGTGATGTTTGGAAGTTGGACGAGTACAAAGATGACAACAGGCAACTCCTCACGGCTTTTGTGTATCTTTTCGAAACGCGAAACAGAGTGCTGGTGTTGGAATCTCTTGGAGCGAACAAAAGTTTTGACTTTTCCTATGTCCATCTAACCCCTTTGGATTGCAGCGTGTTTCCGTTCATTCTGGAATCCTGCGAAGAGACAAGAAGGCTCAATCTGGAGTCGTGTAATATTCAGAAGGAGGGGTTGGAGAGACTTGTTCCTGCTCTACATACAGTACAAGACCTCAGGTAGAAGATACACCTAAACTCTTATTTATTTTAATCAAAGCATTTAAAATTCTATCTAAAGGACTCTTGGAAGAAAAACTAAACCATACACACATTGATTCTTTATGTAATCGACTTGCGTTATCTATAACAATGGATGGTACCACTACACAGGGTTATCAATGCAAAACATATTCCTCAACCTCCGTGGTGGTACACTCTTGTCACGGAGCAGCAGGTGTGGACCCACTATGCCACGTGTCCTACCTCCTCTAAGGGCGTTGTCTAAGTAAACACACTTGTTCTTCACAATACCCCTGATGGTGGGGATAGACTTTCCTGGGGGGATCGCCAGGTCGCTACCTCTGGAGGGAGGGTAGGAACACAAGGCAGCTGGTCCAGGGGACAGCAGGGAAGGCTCCAAGGACACAGGTGTCGTCAGCCAGACAGTGTAACAGGGCTGGCAGCGCTGGTACAGATCAGGTAGCAGGAGAGTGCAGCAGGCAGATAAGGGTAACAGGTATCCGTCTCAGAACACAGGCATATATATCACAGGAACAGCAATGGCAGGCAGTGCTTAGCATAACACAGAAACCTTAATACTGAGGCAAGGCTGAAAGGGAAGGGTTGCTTATATAGCTGCAGGAGGTCCACTATTGGTCAGCCAGGTCACATGACGAATACCCTAAATCCCAGGAAATGACATGCGCTGGTGTTTAAGGTTTAAGGAAGTGTGTAGAAATAACAGAATTGCCTCTGAACAGGGCGCCCAGATCTGCAACGGTAAGTAGGGAGGCTGCGGCGGCGTATGGCAGCCACCGTTACAACTCTTTTCCAATGTTCTGTTCCCAAAGCAGAACTGGAAAGTTAAACAGATTACCGTGTAACTTAGTGTTGTGTTTTTGGTTACAACCAAGAGTGGGTCTGAAGTGTAGGGGTGACATTCCACTCTGCGTGCTCCTGCTCTTTGTTGTAAATTGTTAACCGAGTTGTTTCTATAAAACCTTTGGAACTGTCACCGTAATTCACAGAGTCAGTTTTCCATTACTACAACAAATGTAGCTGCAGGGACATAATAGAGATCACTGGGTCCAAAAAATTGTTTTTATGGACCCCCCTGACTCTGCCACTCCAATACCTGCAATTCAGAGAAAGACCCTTCATTCTCAAACACTATACACTATACCCTTGGTTAAAGCAGAAAACCATAATATATGCCGGTTCATTTCAGAAAAGTTCCAAAACCAAGAGACTGCAGCCTTGCCGGTGTTCTGAGATATTTTCCTACCCTGAAATATTTTCCTATTCTTACAACTGAGCATGTGCAGATAGCCCTAGTTTTGGTGTTTTCAGGGTTATTCTTTTGATTTTCGGGTGTCAAGGTTAGGGGTTGGGGGGGTTGAGGTTAGGGTTAAGCTAGCCATACACGTGTCGGATTCCATGTCCAATCGATTCATCATCCGATCG
>CM070043.1:49241113-49251187 GCA_036250615.1 Ptychadena robeensis | reverse complement strand
CCTGCATCCCGCCCCCGTCATGCACCCCTACGCCACGGTGCCCTGGCTGGGGGTGGGAATACTTCTAGAACTCAGCTATCCACCCAATGTAAATATATTTATATGCCTGATTTTGTGTATTGTGGTAATAAACTGCACACTTTCCAGATGCTGTTTGTCTTTACCGCACCCTCTCCAAGACAAATATCTCACTCCCTGCACTTCGGTGAACCCAAAGGGATGTGTTACAACTGTTTGCTAGTAGAGATGGTCGAATTTATTTTGAAAAATTCGACCATTTCGACAATTTCGAGTTACTTGCAAAGTCCCTGAGCATGGTATCATCACCAAACTTGCTGGAGATGTAGAGAATGGTTGGGGGGTATACTACAGAAAAAAGGATGTCTTCAACACAAATAGTTTTTGCATAAATTAAGTTTAAAGTCAAGTCGAAATTTTGAAAATCGGAATTTCGACTTTGATTTTGAACTTAATTTATGCAAAAACTACATGTGCTCGAGCAAAACTTCTTTTTTTCAAATGTTTCCACAACCCTTCTCTACATCTCAAGCAATGTTGGTGATGATACCATGTTCAGGGGCTTTGCAATCAGCTCACAAAGTTAGCAAGTCGAAAAATGTGACCATCTCTATAACCCCATCTCCCATATCACCCTTTGTCTTCAATGCTATTCTGTAATATAACTCTGAGTTTAGGTATTTTTTTTTTTTTAATGCACTAAACCTTCTAGAAGCGACTATTTGCATGTATGTGCATGTATGTGATCATTCCAGGAATCCCAACCCCCTCTCCCCACAAGTGAATGTGTCAATGGTTTACATGTGTTCTATATGTCGTCACTCAATATCGTTTCTACATAGCAGATGTGGTCAGCGGCTAACAGCCTACATTCATAGTGTCTACACTAGAAGCCAAATTAAGTAGAACTACTGGGGCTGGTTATGCAAAATGTGGTCAGTAGAGTAATAGAGATCAGTATAGGTATATGGTATATAGATCATAATACGTAAAACGATTCTTCAGTATTGTGCAGTTAAAAAAATGCATCACTCAGGAGATATTACACTTCTAGCAGGAGCCTATCCTAGTCTTCAAAGGGTTACTAAACCTTCATACACTTGTATTGCTTTGTTCTTGCAGGAGTGTTGAAATGTTTTAGTTGCTTATTTTATATAACCAACCCTTTATATTATAATTATCGTTATATATTATTATCAATATATATTATTATCATTATATATGATTATATAGCGCCAACATATTAAGCGGTGCTGTAAAATAAATTAGAGTTGAGACAACACAAATAACACAAACAGGAACAGGTTATGACACAGGAGGAGTAGACCCTGCCCGATCGGGCTTACAGTCTAATGGGTTGGGGAACAAAGTATACAATAGGTAGGGTGGGACTGGCATGGTGGTGATGTTAGGAGTGAGAAGATGGGTAGGACTGAAGAGGGGGTTTTCAGGGATTTTATAAAAGGAGCAAGTCTGATGAGGCGAGGGACAGAGCTTCAGAGGGCGTCCCTAGAGAAGTCTTCAAGCCGTGCATGTGATGATGTTACGAGCGGAAATGTCATTAGTAGGTCACTGGAGGAGCGGAGGGGGGCGGTTAGGGTAGTATTTATAATGGTAATGCAGACCAAAGGATGATATAAGTTTGTCATGGGAGGAGGTGTAAATTGAGAATAGCACTGCACCAAAGACAGAGCCTTGTGGGACACCAACAGGGAGGGGGGTGAGAAAAGAAGAGGAGCCATTGAAAGATGTTTGGAAAGAGCGGTCAGTCAGGTAGGAGGAGAAACTTTAACTTTAACCTTTAACTTAAATAAAGACACAACACAATATTTTTTAAAAAAATGGATGCATTTATTTTTGGGCACAGCTTACAAAATTGGAATATGAAAACACCTGATCCTTGGCAGTGACAACCACCTGTACCAGCCACCTGCTTCGCCTACGCCAGCTCAGTGGATATGCTGCCAACATCCTACGTAAAAAAAAGGGAGGGAGAATGGGGACGATCTTCAACAAAATGGCCGCCCACACTTCCGCACGACCATTTTCCCCCTACCGCTCCCGCCCATATGATTGTGTAAACTTCGCTGTCCTTTCTCCGTGACACCCCCAGTCAGGCACCCGTCCGCCTATGGTGCCCACTGCTGCGGGTGTTATTCATTCTTGTTTATTAAGCAGCCTTTTTATGTACGCCAGACATTTCCTGTATTTCAGTGGCTACCTTAGATATAAGGACTCTATGGGAACTGTAGGTTGACACCACTTTTTGCGCATTACCCCTCCATAACTGTTTTTCCTGAGGAGCAAGTAAGTCACACAAGTGCTTCTGGGACATGTGGTACAGGATTCTTCCTAAAACAATGTCAAAGTCCAAATTTGTGTTTAGAGCCACACAATGTGATAATTCAATACATGTGACTGGTGGAATCAAACTGGTCTTAAGTTGGCTTGGATCCAGTCTCAGCCTGACCATCTACCTTCAATTGTTTCATGAATATACACTGTATGGACAACATATTGGCAAATATACAGATTTGTATCTTCAGAAACTTTAGTAAAATCTCATTTTAAATCGATAGTCATTAGTATGAAGTTGGGTTCCTCTTTTGCGGCCATATCAGTTTCTACTCTTCTGGGAATGCTTTCCACAAGATGCTAATATACCACATTTCACATATGCTCATAACTCATCACTTACCAATGTCCTTGGTGATGCACATTGAGACCTGTCCATAAAGCATGCTATTTTTTAGACTCTGCAGTTATTGATCCTGCCGGAGGAAGAATTTAGATCTTCTTCTCGTCGGCGAATGGGGCGGGTCGAACACCCGTACTGTCCGCCGGCGAGAGGATGGGCGAACATGCTCGTTCGCCGCCGAACTGTTCTCCGGCGAACAGTTCGGTCCATCCCTATTGATGACTTCTACATTTAGGGGTCTCTGCACTTGGTACAAGTACAGACTATGACACAGATGAAAAGGACCCTGCCCAATCGGGCTTACAATTTCAGGGTCCCCATACACCTTTAGATTTCCCTGTCAGATTTCCTTTAGATCTCTTTTTTTTTCACCAAAACCATGTAATATGAGGGACTTTCTAAACCATCAAGTCTACCAGTGTTCAATCGCAGAGGACCCGGCACTACATAGTTGTTGGTAGATCTAAAGGATATGTGACAGAGAGATCTAAAGGTGTATGGCCAGCTTAAGAGGGTGGAGAACAAAGTATACAATAGATAGGGCGTGTTAAAAGTACCAGCAAGTCTAATTGGACACCCCCAATCAGAGGGAGAGAGTTCCAGATAGTAGGAGCGACCCTAGAGCAGTTCTGATGCCAGACATGTGACGATATTATGAGTGGGTAAGTCATTAGAGGAATGGAGTTAGCGGTTAGGGGTGTATTTATGTACAATATTGGAGATGTAGGTTGGACAGCAGGGGGAAGTGATCTAAAAGCAAGGAGCAGAACTTTGAATTTGATTCTTTGGACACATTGGCCTGTGTATAATATGGTAGAAACCAGTGTGTGAAGGGTTAATAAAGACAGTAATGAATATGCCTTTAATTTTGTGATGATGTGACCATGACCAAGCCATACGGGAGTGTCCTTCCTTGGAGTAGGTGATATCAGGCCCAGTGTCCATATGGGAGGGTCTTTTCCTGGGTGCCTGAGCCAGTGACCGGTTGTGGTCTGGAGTGTCGTGCTGGATACTAGCCCCCGTGTGTAACGGACAACATCCATCTGTGGGGTTGAAGACAGGGAATCTGCAAAGATGTAACTGATGATATCTCCCTTGTGCCCTTCTAGGGGAAAGGGTGTCCTAGCCCTGAGGAGTGGTCACCGAGTGGATTGAGGGTTAGGCCAGAGAATGTCCAAGTCCAGCTCACACATTGCTGGCATTGAACCGATTGATGTACAGAGAAGCCATCAATAAAAGTTACCAGTTCTTACACGCGGCATATTGTGCATATTTGGGATGTGTGCAAGGGCCTGCATTGGGACACTGCCTCTACGGGTGTAGAGATGACGCCAGGTGCAACATTCTGCAGAAGGGGCCAGACAGTGGGAAGTACTGAAGACCCTTGGTTCACCCCGATACGTGTTTGTGCACTCATCACAGAGACAGGGGCGGTGCACACGTTACCTGGTGATGGACATCATTGGGACAAACAGAGGGTGTGTAGCACCCCAGTCTACAAAATATTATTGTGTTGGCCTCATGTGAGCGATTTCCCATCTGGAACAAGTGCTGGGACACTCACAGGAAAGAGTAAAGGTAAAATCTAAGGAATGTTACTAGAAATATTTACGCTGCATTGGGGTCAGTGCCCACACTCCCAGCCCGGACAACTGCACTGAGCAACTGTAAAGTCCAGTAACCGCTATGGGTGGGCCATGGGAGGCCAGGCCCGCCCAGTCAGGCCAGTGTGCCTGCTCGTTTGGGCCCCCTACCTGCACCTGCCTGACCTTTTAGGCATAGGTGTGCCCCCCTGATTGGCCGCCCGTTCCTGCCATGGAGCATGGGTTCCAGACTCCCAGAATAGCTGCGGTTGTATAGAGAATTGCTGCAGGTCTACTTTTACAATCCCGGTGCGTTCGTAGTTTGATTTTCAAACTCGGACCCACTGAGTTCGTCCCGCTAGGGACAGTGGTGGTTTTGGGCATGGTAAACCTGGGGCGGTTGTCCAGGGCAGCATCATGCCTGGGGGCGGCATCTGGGCATTTTTTCCGATGCCCAGATGTCTTCCTTTTTCCCAATCTGCACGCTTGCCCGCGGCAGAGGAGTCTCACCCCCCCCCCCCCATGCTCTCTCTCTTTGGGAGTGGAGATGCCTTCCCAGGGAGGTGAATAGAGTCCGTATCAGAGTCTCAGCTCATGAGCACCTTCCTACCTGAGAGTGAGGTGAGACTCAAGGGGGAGGGGGGGGGGGGTGGCAGCCATCAGGGCGCCATTAGCTAGGGAAATTAAACAAGTTGAAAGTCAACACAATCTAACAAGATACAAACTATGACACATTCATCCACCTAGATAGAAAACGAGCATCAACTGTTGCAGTGTGGGGCTCGTAGCCCTGCAAGTCAGAAGAAGAACTTTGGTTTTGGCTTCTGTCCAGCGGAATTGTGTATAAAGCTCCGCCGTTGCTTCTGTTGGCTCTAGCAACCTCTTCTGTTCGCAACAACTAAATACCAAAAACCAAAATAGCCTTTTGTGTTCCACTTCTCGAGAAACCACCCAACGTTTATGAGTTTCTAAGCAAACTTCTGCTAAATTAGACCAGACAAAGGTTAGCTATAGGGTTATCATGGAGCGAATGAGTTGGGGGCGATTGATAGCTGAGAGACTGTCTTTCAGCATAGGGTCTGGGTTGCTCTGGAAAAGAAGGGCCATGAACAGCATTGGTTCCCCCCAAGCATACTAGACCCCCTACTGGCAAAGGGACTTGTATGCTCAGGAAAAGGGGGACCAGGAACAGCATGGGGTCCCCCCAAGCATACCAGATCCCCTGCTGGCAAAGGGACTTGTATGCTCAGGAAAAGTGGACCACGAACAGCATGGGGTCATCCCAGAACATACCAGACCCCCTACTGTCAAAGAGACTCATATGCTCAGAAAAAGTGGACCACGAACAGCATGGGGTCCACCCCAGAACATACCAGACCCCCTACTGGCAAAGGGACTCATATGCTCAGTAAAAAGGGGGGCCATGATACAACATTTTGTAACTCCATCTCTTCCCTTGAAGGGTCAAGTGTCTCAAGAAGGGGGGTCTCTTGCCTGGAGCTCCAGCAACGATCTGTCTTCCACAAAGTCCACTGAAACTTCAAAGATGCCAGGTGGATTGATATTCCCATTCACTGCTTATGCACGATGTCCTCATTGAAGTTCTGTCCCATTGAGGACATCGCAATGGGTATGGGTGAATGGGTAAGAGGTCCTTGTAACTTCTGTACTCATTCAGTAGGGTGGGGAGTGGGAACCCTGAATACCAAATGAGCCCCCATTCACACTCCCACAACACCTGGCCCATGTTGTAGGGAAGAGACCCCCTTATCTTGGTCTCCCTCTTCAGCATGTTTCAAAGCTGTTTGGCTGAGTTCCTTCGAGCAGGATCCGTTGATCCTCCTTCAAGGAACCGTGGATGGCTCAAATTTTGTAAATCTGTGTAAGTCTGTCCAGAACTACCCTAAGGGTCCCCACACACGTAACGAGTGGGGACCGACAGATGAGCTGTTCATACTGCTCTTCATCGCTCACAGTGTCGGTGAGCACCCTTTGTGTGATGCTGGCCCCCATTCAAACAAAAGGCATCTGCCAGAGATTTACGGACATGTCCGTTCTCTGGCCACCCGTGATTGGAGACCACTCGGTACATGTGCGGGGACCCTAAGGCCTTAAGTGAAGATGATCAACTCACATTGTCTTCCTGATGGTCCTGCAAACCTCCAGGCCTAGAAGCCAGCCCCATGTGAGATCCTGGCAGACAATTCCTGATTTCATCTCCCCTAGACAAAAACAAGTATTTACACCCTTGTGACATGGAGGTAGAACCCCTATAAGGGCCATTTTAGTTTGTCTTGAATGTAAGGTTTTCGTGGTTTCAGTGTAAACACAGTGATGAAGGAGCCTTCAAGGAGACATAAACACAGCTGGCACCGAACTTGCAGAAGCGGAAGAAGTTTGGTTATATTTTTTTTTTAGTTTCACCGGAAAAAGCGTTCGCTTGACTGTTGAGATTTAGGGCACTGGAAGGGAAATGCATGATCAGAAATACTCAATGTTTTCGGCCTTAAAATGTTTTCTGAAGCCTACAACCTACGCACTATCAAAGAATGTACAGAAAACATATCAATTAATTTATTTCTATTTAATCTTTGAAATAAATACACCTCCTAGGGGTTAATAGAAGTGTTGAGGTCAAATATTCGAATTGCGAATATATTCGACGAATATCAGCTATTTAAGAATTCACAAATTTTGTGAATATTTGCAATATTATGCATTTGGAAGCTTATGGCCATGTATTGTGTGCGATGCGAAAAAAATACCACATGTGACCATTCATTTTGAAGGTAATTGTGATGAGAGTATAAGTGCGCAATGCATGGCCATACACTCAAATTGTGAACATTGAATCGAATATTAGTAGAATTATTAATGAAAAATCGCAAATTTGAATATTGCCTATGTCGCTCATCACAAATTAATAGCATTCCACAAAACAGTTAACCAAAATGCAAAGCCTCCTGGCTTTCAAACATTCAACATGAATGACTGTCCTTATCGCAGCTTCTCAGCAGCAACAGGCCTGGGCTACACATTCCCTTCTCAGCAGCAACAGACCTGGGCTCCACCTTATGCAGAGACTAGAGATGGTAAAAAAAAATTTGACGATTTCTACAATATCGAGTGAATCACAAAGCCTCTAAACATGGTATCAACACCAAACTTGCTAGAGATGTAGAGAAGGGTTGGGGGTATACTGCAAAAAAGGAAGTATGTCTCTAACACAAATAGTTTTTGCACAAATTAAGTTCAAAGTCAAGTCAAAAATTAAAAAATCGGAATTTCGACTTTAATTTTGAACCTAATTTATGTGAAAACTACATGTGCTAGAGCAAAACTTTTTTTTTCAAATGTTCCCACCACCCTTCTCTACATCTCCACCAATTTTGGTGATGATACCATTTTCAGAGGCTTTGCAATCAGCTCACAAAGTTGAACAATTCGACCATCTCTAGTGAAGACACATCCAGCTACCCACTGACTTGCAAGTAGGTGTTGACACTTTGGTGTTCCTGGGCAGAATGGGAAGGCCCGCCCAGTTCCATCCTTCAGTTCCAGAGTTCGGTACCCTCTATGAAAAAAAACAAACAAAAACTCTCAGCAACCTAATGAATTCCCGGACTCCTTCCAGGACACCACCTTGTCAGCCCATTTTGAGCTTTGCCTACACTTCCTGTTTTTCTCTAGGAAATAACATATCTTAGTTCTTATCTGCAAAACAATCGCCTCAATTCATTTAGAAATGAGAAAGCGGAATTGGAACTCTGAGTAATTTAGCAAGAAAAACCAGCAGGTCTGATACCAAAGAAGAGTTGTTATCTGTCCCCACCACTACATGAGTGGGATTCTGAACTTCCTTATACAAGGATGCTGTTCAATTCCTCTGAGAAAAACTAAATTTGAATGCTCATGCTGGGCTTAAAGCGAGTGGTAAGTCCTTTAAACTGTGGCCCCGTTTTGAAAAACGTCTCTTTGATCAAACCTTTACCATTTTACAGAGAGAATGTAAAACCCTACAGGAATCAGCACTCTGGTCTCCCTGTCCCTTCTCTGCTGCATGTGTGAGGAAGCTGCTTGCCAGTGCAGCTTGCTCCACACACTCTGCATTGGCTATATTTGCGAGGCTCTGCAAAAATAGCCAATACAGTTCAGCTCCCCACAGCTCTCCCGGCAGATGCAGATCACACAGCTGACATAGCCCATCAGCTGTGATCTCTCAGCACACAGGAGGTGTGTCGATTGAGATCACACAGTTGATCTCCTCTCCCTCTGCACACAGCTGATCTATCTGCCGGGAGAGCTGTTGGGGAGCCAAGTTGCGATCACCGATGGCCGGATGGCCGGGGGTGATCGCACATTCGGACCATAAGACACAGGCACTTTTCCCCCCAATTTTGGGGGTGAAAAAGTGCATCTTATGGTCCAAAAAATACGGTATATAGGAAGTACATGGGAGGGACTAAGGCCCCCCATACACGTACAGATTTTTCATCCAATCAACTTGATTCAATCAATTTTTTTGGTTGATTGATTGAAAATCTATGACAGCCCACATAGTTAGATCAACCTAAACCAATTAAAATTGGGGAAAAAATTGATTGAAAAAGGATTGGACGTGTTGGTAAATTTTAATTGGTTGTATTGAAATTCATTACACTTTCAGTCTATCTACAAAAAAGTTGATCAAATATCTGTTACTACAGTTGGCAAACAATCAATCAATCACAGATTTCCCTGACCCACCAAAATTGATCTTTTTAAGTTGATTGAACAGAAAATCTAGGCGTGTATGGGGGGCTTAAGAGTTTAGGGTTCGATGAGAACTAGGTAAACAGGTGTCTTAGTACAAGGTATCTGACAAGGTACTAAACAAACATTCCGGTGGCTCAGGGGACAGAGCTGCAGTCAGACACCGAGGCGTCCCTGGGTTTGGATCCTGACAGCACAAGTTATGGCACATCTCATGTTCTTCACACATGCGGAAGGGGGGGGAGCAAAAGGGAACTGCTGCATATGTCTCCCCTCTATGGCTGTGCGTGTGTGAGGAAGCTGCCAGCGTGAGTGCAGCTTTCCCCAACACAACTCTGCATTGCTCTGCTGATATAAACAGTAGAGTTCAGATGGGAGATCTGGCTGTGTGCAGATCTCCCCATCTGACAGTTCCTCCATTCCCCCAGCTAATCTTCTTGTGGGTGAGAGAGAGGATGGTAGCGGGGAGCCAAGGTGCAAACATGGCTAAAGGTGGTCACGCATTCGGACCATATGACGCAGGCACTTTCTCCTCCGATTTTGGGGGGGAAAGGTGAGTCCTATAGTGCGAAAAGTACAGTATATGTGACACAAGTTCCTCCACAACTATCTTCAATTCTAAGTGATTGTGTTTGATAAAGTAAAGAGTAATAAGGTAAGGTAATGAAGTGGCTATGAAGTCTAAGGTTTGATACTAGACCCGTTGCAACCGCGATGAGTTGTGTTCGCAGCGCAGCACCATGGTAATGTTAACACAAGGGACACAGGTTTATTGACCTGCAGCAGATGTGTGCGCATTAACTCAATTGGATCAATGGACCGTAAATACCACGCTACACTACCTATGCTTGGATTGCAAATGGTCCCTGACTCAAGTTCCCCTTAGAAGTTAATGACAATGGGTTTGATGTATCTCACTCTTAAACTCAGGAAAAATGCATTGTATACTTTTTTTTAAATGATCGCTTAACCTTCTGAGCGTTCTCCCCGAGTTAACTCGGGCTGAGTTTCATGATGCATGAA
>CM070043.1:49221646-49232880 GCA_036250615.1 Ptychadena robeensis | reverse complement strand
TGGTTACTCATCTGAGGAGCTCACTAAATAAGTTATGTGCGCCCCTGGATATAATCATATTTTCCAAACAGGAGGGATTGAGAGTCCCACCTACCCTTTGGTCCCATGTCTAATGCTCTATAAATCAGCATAGTAGGTGCCTACCACAGTTGGTATAATTTATTGCTTTGAGTCATAAAGGAAGTATAAAGGGGAGATAATATCTGTTACCAACCGCCTGAGATATAGTCATCGTCCACATTACTGGGAACTCTAAATTCCCTTTCATACAGGGAAATACTAATACTTCATGTTTAGTTGGCTATCATTGCCTTAAACTAAACTGAAGCTTGTGGTATGAGAGTCTAAGAAAGCGTTAGATCCTGTTACTGTGATGAACAAGTCTTAAGAAGTGAACAAAAGTTACATGTATGTGTCACATGATCTCCCACCAGCTCACAGTGGGAGGGTTTCAGCCTCAAAATCTGTGCTGCCAATCTAGAAAGCGGTGGGTGGGGTGAGGTCTGTCCAAGTGCAGAAAACACGCAGGGAAACATAAAAATTGAATGCGTCAATGTATTTTCTTGCAAAAAAACTCTGATGGAACCAGCAAGTGTCTGTTGGGGTTTGAACCCATGACCGGCTGCACCCCAGGCAGTGGCTCACTAGGCTACCATCCTCTCTGGACTATTCACTCTTGAATCTCCCTCATCTTCCTTGTTCCTGCCAGCCTAGCTAAATACAGTGATCATTGACACCTGCTACTTCCCCTATAAAGCTTAACCCTCTGCTACCTTCTCTTGCTGATTATTGTGCTCCTGAGCCTTGATCGTGCTACACCTCCTCCACTCCTCTGCTAGTACTGATTTACCACTGCTGACCTCGGAACTGCCCTCGACTACTCTACTGCCTGATCCCTAAATACTGTCTACTTCTACTGCTGCCACCCCGCATTGTCTGACTACACTTATTGCCGCCTTCCCTGACCTACTGCCTGTTACCTGACCTCGCCTTTGCTGTATCTAGTTGTGTCCTGCGGTCCTTGCCACTGGGCTTCTCTCCACTTTCCAGCCTCAGTGTCCTCAGATTCAGGTGAGCCTAAGGACCTAACACTGTCTCCGGAAATATAGCCCTTAACCGTTCATACCACCGTGCAGGCAGACGGGGGACCGAAAAGCCTGCGATACTCTTGCAAGACCTGGTTAAGTGTCCCCTGCTGGATTCACTCGGAGTACACCACTCAAGTGGGGTGGGGATTTCCATGGTACCCAGGCCCTAAGCGCGCACGTTGTTCCTGCTCCGCTCCATTAGGGCTCTACGTCGCTCAGAGCCTGCCCTGGCCAGGAGGATCCGTTCTCCCCATGTGCTAAGAGACCCATGCCAGAAAGAGGTCCGCTCCGTCCCGGTTGGGTTCAGATTTAGAGTACGTGGTCACCCCGTTGGGTTCCGAGCTGTTACCCCGTGTTTGTAAGTTACTCTACAGTTTAAATAAACAAGTTAAGCAGAACGTCCGCCTCTTGTCATGGTTGATCCTGAACCTATACAGTAGTATAAAATCCTTTACTTCTGTATATAAATATACAAGCTACTTGGTGTAAATGAATGCCCTTATGGGGCAAGAGGAAGAGCGCCACCCCCAGGAGCATCTCTGGTTAATGCCGGAGAGCACTCCAGGGAGGGGTGGCCGAGACTTACGGACTCTGTCCCATCCCCTCTGCCCGGTAAGCACTCCCAGGGGGACTGCTGGTAGGACTTGCAGACACCAGTGTTGGTTGAATTTTTCGACTTGCTAATCTTGTGAGCTGATTGCAAAGCCCCTGAGTATGGTATCATCACCAAAAATGCTGGAGATGTAGAGAAGGGTTGTGGGAACATTTTTTTTTTTTTTAAGTTTTGCTCTAGCGTATGTAGTTTTTGCATAAATTCGAAGGAATGGTTGGCACACAAAGGGTGTCTGGCTGATTCACGGCGCTCCTGGCCGTGCGTGATGATGTCTATCTGCCAGGCAGATCTAAACGTGTGTGGGCACCTTAAATCCCGCTCTCATGGAACATACATCATTCCAAGGAATTCAGTTTCCTTTTATCAGATGAATTTCATGTTCCCAGGAAACAGAACTGACATGTGGGCCTTATACAAGCTGAAAACTTTATGAAAGTGTGAAGACAGAATGGAAGCCTGTAATAGGAATACTGGTGGCTCCTCTCAGATACAGAGGAAGGTACCCCAGTGACCAAAGGGGCACATGTTATCTAACACAACCGGGAGTGTCAAATAGAAGCATTGCCAGGACCTGCTATGAAACATGAAGAAATAACTTATGAAGGTAAGTATTTTACAGGCTGCTGATTGCTTAACAACTCAACAGAGATGTCCCCCACATAGGGAGTGCATTGTTTTTGGTAACAGCAGCAGGGGGGAGGAATTGTGGTAAGTATGGTTACAATTTCAATTTGAGTTTCAAGTATGGTAGTGTAGTGGAGTGGGAAGTGTATGGTATGTAAAACCTGTGCACCAAGGGTTAATGCTAGAATCTTCTGTGATGATGTGATGCCAGCCCAAGTGGCAGTTGCCAGCCTGAAAGTTTATAAAAAGGTAAAGCCCATGGGTTAGTGTGGTCTTCGCCAGGAGGAGAGTGCTGAGAAAGAGGGTTGCTGTTGGTCCCTGTGGGAGGAAGGCAGTCCAGCAAACAAAATAGCAAAGATGTGATTACAGACATCCTCCTTGTCCCCATGTTGGGGCAAGGGTGCCCTAGCCCTGAGTAAATGACATGGGGAGGAGTAAGGGGTTGGCTACAGACTTACTAAAGGCAACTGCATCTTCCACAAGGCTGGCACGGAACTAACTGCTGTACCGGAGAACGTCTATAAAGGTACCAGTTCTTACACCAACTGGCAGAGACTTTGAAGGGTCTGCGTTGGAACACTGCCTCTAACAGGTGGAGTGGTGCAAAATGTTGCAGAAACGGGGCCAGACAGTGAAAGATGATGCTGGAACCCGTTACAGTAGTATGATAGCAATTTAAAGCTACAACAAACATTTATAATGTTCTCTGTATGTATCTAAAAACAAGACATTTTTTTTTTCAAATACTGACCATTTTCTACCCTTTGTATTCAGGAGGAGATGTGACCCCAGTCTATGGCCTTGTGAACCAGTCCATCACCATGTCACTGCCGGGAGATCCATCTCGTCCTGTACAGCACGTCTATTGGAACGTCCAGTCTCATATAATGGCCACTTACCTCAATAATCAGCTTTCTGTGATAAGGAGTCAGTATGATGGGAGGCTGGAGATACTGGACAATGGAAGAGCCCTGAGGATTGGACCGCTGAGACTGGAGGACAGCGGGGTGTATGCTGCAACTATAACTTTTACTGACAAAAGCATACAGGATACATCCTATAATGTCACTGTATACGGTATGTGAACTTGTGTCTGTACAAATAAAATAAAATGTCTTATTACAATGTATTGCATGGGGGTTAATACTGTAAATAAAAACGAATGCAGCCACCGAAGGCTACAATAGCAAACAGAGTCTAAAGCAGGGAACACACACATAGATATGGGCTAGATCAGTGGCCACTTCGAGCTCCCTGCACGCTCACGGCCATCTATCTAGCCCATATCTAATGCGACCATTCCTGGTTTAGAGCGGGATCAAAAGCAGGGTTATCAGACATGACCGTAGAATCTCGAACGGCTCGTATATCGAGTCGTGTATTTCCGGCTAAAATCAGAGAGTTTACTGGCCAATCAGATATTGTTTATTCATATACAATGGACAGTTGCAACCATTAATATGACGATGGTACGCCAAAAAAAAAAAATATACTTGAGTCAATGATGTCCCAAAATAAAGAAATTTTTGCCTATCCTCCCCATGCATCATTAAAGGCATGATTTCTTTTTAGAGTGCCACTATTTTGTGCTCATATTCATGTGTGTCTTTAAATGCTGAGAGCATGTGTCGAAAATCTGAAAAAAAATTTTCTTAGCACACAATTCACTTTTAAACCCTTTTGTAGGAAGATTCAAAATGATAGAACAGGGCTGGGTTGATTTAGAGGCAGGATAGGCTTAAGGCCCCCACACACATATCGAGTGGGGACTGACAGATGAGCAATACTTTGAGCATCCCGTCACTTAAAGTATCAGCGGGCACCCTTTGTGTCGCCGGTCCCCATTCAAACTAATGGCAAGTCTGTTCCCTGGCTGACCGAGCTTTTAGGCAACAGGGATTTGTTGCCCCATGTGGGCACCCGTGATCCGTGGCCGATTTTGCTGCCGACCGATGGCTCGCTATGTTTATGGGGGCCTTCAGACAAAGGAGATAGGTAGATTGAGCAGATGGCCCCGGCTCATCTCCTTTGTGTAATTATTGAGTCCTAATTGTTAATCCCGGGATCTCCTGCCCGACAAGTACAGGTAAATTAAAGTCCTGATAGAATACACTTAAGCTAGCCATACACTCTGCGATAAAAATTACAATCTATTAAAACCGACCAATGAAAGCAGTTTATCGGCATGAAATCTGCGCATGTCCACATGGTAAGACAGATAAAATACGATTCTAATTGCCGTTTTTTTTTATCGTAAAGTCATCGGACAAGTTGAAAATTTTTATTGGTCTGGGAACATCGGGCAAGTTCATAGTGTTTTACCGACCAATTAGTGCCGATGATGCTTATTAGCATATGAAGACTTCCCCCGCCGGCATGATTATTTTCGATGACATTTTCGATAAAACCAGAAAAATCTATACAAAATTGGATTTTCCATGTGGTAGTATTTTACCGAAAATTACGATCTAAAACAACTCTGACGTCGGGATACATTGGTCGGTCTTAATAGATCGTAATTCTTATTGCAGAGTGTATGGCTAGCTTAAAGCTGGCCATATACCTTTTAGATCTCTGTCAGATGTCCTTTAGATCTACTGACAACTATGTAGTGCTGGGTCCTCTGCGATTGAACACAGGTAGACTTGATGGTTTACAAAGTCCCTCATATTACATGGTTTTGGTAAAACAAAAGGAGATCTAAAGGATATCTGAAAGAGAGAGGTATATGGCCAGCTTAAGGGACATTACTGAATAACAATGGTGTGTGTTATTGTAATTAACGTTAACGTTCTTTCTAGCTGAGGGTTATTGCTGAGCCAGGAATTGCCTTTTGAATGGAAACAGCTGCTAGATGTAGGTTTAGTTGCCCCCAGAGGTAATATTGGAATGGGGGTCAATGCTGGCTGCAGGCAGGTGCTGGTTCTCCAACAGTTATTGTGATCTGTATACTACTGGTAAATAGGTTTTTTTGCTGTGGTTATTGATAGCTGGAAAGCTTGGGGTTTCGGTTAATGTTGGCTGGGGGTTATTGCTTGCTGGAGGTTATAGATTGTGGTTTATTAATAACTAGGGTAAGAACTCTCCTGGACCATCCCCATAGGACATTTCTGGGCCAATTACCCATAATAATCAGAACATTGTCTAAGGCTAGGGATCCACTATGCCTTTGGATGCGCTGACGTCAGCCTTAGACATTGCTGGTGATTAGTAATGAGCGCAAGCCCCCCTATTCACTCTGTTAGAGCTGCGTTATCAGGCACGCTACCTAGCGCAGCCAATATGTGGCCCCTTCAAATGAATGGGCTGACCGATAACTAATGGTATTATGATGCATCCATTGACTGTCAATAGACGCGTCATCTGTCGATCCTCGAGGCTCAGACCGACGGGTTGTGGGCCATGATGGGCTGTGTAGACAGCCATGTCATAGCCCCATTGCCATCAATGGCCGGCTTGTGCACTGCACTTTGCAGTGGATATTAGCGCAAATGGAGCCCTAGCCTAATGTACAAGTACAGGGTTTGTTCTTTGCAATATCTACCATTAATTTGAAAGAAAATCAAGTATCGAACAACTTGTTCAAATATTGTTAAAAAAAATCTATCTCAATGGACGTTTTGGTAAATTTTGATTGAAGCTATTTCCTGTGAGGAAATCCGAACGAAATTTCATTCGGTCGAACGAAAGTAGAGTGTGTACGTTTGATATAGGCACAATCAATATTCAATCAAAATATCGAACAGCCTGATCAAATCTATTGTCGATTGTGCAAAAATCTAAATGTGTATGGCTAGCTTAAGCATTATCTACTAAAAAAAATGATTTACTGTACTTTTCAGACTATAAGATGCATTTCGTTACCATTAAAATGGGAATGGGGATGGGAAAGTGTCCCTGCATCTTATGTTTAGTCCCAACCACCCTGGGAGCAATGGCTCTGCATCGCCGGAGGCATACATTTGTTCCATTCCCTCCAGTCAAGCCAAAAAGAGATCATATCTGCATTAGCACTAGCAGTACCCATTCTCTGAATACACTGACCAGCTTATCGAGAGACACATCTTACAATTCGATAGCATGAGTTGTGTATTTACTTTAATATTCTGCATTGCAATAAATTCATCTTGTGACAAAGACTTATATCTGCTCCCATATGTAAATAGCTGCTCATGGGTAAGTTGTTCAGTGACAGATTGTAAATCGTGTCTCTTCATAAGTTGGTCAGTGTGTTCAGAGATGGGTACTGCTAGTGTATAGACACAATAAAGTTTCAGCCCTGACACTCTGCTGCAGCAAAGACCTTCCTCCTGGCACTGGCCTTTTAGTTGGAGGAACATAGAGTGAATACTGCATGGTCCAGTCCTGCCTACTTTGCTGGAACATTCTGTATATTCACTTTATATCTGCATACCTGTGTTTTCCCCCTACTTTTCTCTTCAAAACTTTGGGTTTGTCTTATGGTCGGAATGAGGGGAGAGCGCACTAACGTAAGCTCATTTGTTAGACCAGTAAAGTTTAGGTTTTCTGCAGTAAGTGATCTTGTAATGTACCCCTCATGGCAGGCGGGTTCATTACATTGTACAAATCTTCTGTTTCTAATCAGTGGCCTTTTACTAAAATAATAACATGACATGTGCTTGTGTTTGTGTTTACCCCCTGCAGAGCCCGTCCCTGTCCCATCTATAAGATTTGAAGTGACAAACACCAGCGATTGGTGCAATGTGACTCTTCGCTGTTCAGTCCAAGGAAACCAACCATCGTTATCTTATACCTGGAAATACCGTCATGGAGACTCTGATTATAAGACGTATGATAATCATGGAGACACAATCCAGATATCACTGCAGCACAAGGACTGGGACTCAGGGGTCATGTGTGAAGTACACAACCCAGCTGACTCCAAATATGACTCTGTGACTGGTTTCTGCCCAGTTTATAGGGGAAACGACAAAGGTAAAATATAATGTCTGTAAATTACACTCTTTAATACGGTGATTAATTAATTAGAAACAAGATCATTACATTTAAAGTGGCACAACACACACAAAAAAACAGCTAAGGATAAAACCTCTCCACTCGATCTACGGACCCACAAAAGATCATTGTCTTTGTGATTGTATAGATTTTATCCTCATCCTGAAGAAGTGGCCCAGTGAGCCACGAAACGTTGTGTGCAAAGCGTTGTAAATTGGATTATAAACTACAAAAATAATTCTCAAGAACGGGCGCCTCTACAAGAGCCTTATTTTCCTTTTAGCTGTGGGTCACTACCCCCCCCCCCTTACCAAGATCATTGAATGTAGTTCTAATGTCTTCATTGGTTTCAGGTATCACAACTAGTGATGGCCGGTCATCGCCCATGTCCGTCCGCAGACAGGCGGATCAGAATTTTAAAAAGTCGGCCGTCCACCTGTTCGCGGAGAACGTTTTCATTTCCAGCCTGTTGGCAGGAAATTTGAATGGGAACTATACCGGAAATGCCGCCCTGACTTCCGTATAGTTCCTGGTTCCAAAATCGGAAGTGATGTCCGACGTCACGTGCCCGGTACAACACTAGAGATCCGGTGTCTCTACTAGAGATGGTCGAATTTTTCAATTTGCTAACTTTGTGAGCTGATTGCAAAGCCATTGAACATGGTATCAACACCAAACTTGCTGGAGATATAGACAGGGGTTGGGGGAACGTTTGAAAAAAGAAAGTATGTCTCTAAAGCCCCCCATACATCACATACAATTACCATGCAATTTCTGTACAACCAACTTTTCTTCTACCAAAACCATGTAATAGGAGGACCTTTCTACACCTTCCAATCACTATGTCTTCTATCAGGGAGGTCACTATACTACAAAGTTGTTGGTAGATCTGATGGAAATTGTATGGAGGAATCTAAAGGTGTATGGGGGGCTTTACGCAAAAAGTTTTTGCAAAAATGAAGTTCAAAAATAAAGTCGAAATTCCGATTTTTGACATTTTGACTTGACTTTGAACTTCATTTGTGCAAAATCTATTTGTGTTAGAGACATACTTTCTTTTTGTATTATACCCCCAACCCTTCTCTACATTGCCAGCAAGTTTGGTGTTGATACCATGTTCAGGGACTTTGCAATTAACTCGAAATTGTGGAAATCGTCGAATTTTTTAAAAACAATTCAACCACCTTTAGTCTCTACTCTCTCTAGTGAAAATAATTCGGACCGGGTGTGGAAAAATCAGGCCAGAGGAAGAATTATACACTTCTTCTCGCCAGCGAAGGGGGCGGGTCGAACACTCGTTCAGTGGAGACAGTTTCCATGCAAAGCAACGGACATCGGCCGTATTTACTGTCATGTCCGATATGGCTGTCTTTGAGCGGGAATCAATCCCACTTGAAAACAGCAATGGCCGCATATGATTTGGGCCAGATAGATGGTCGTGAGCTGATGAATGGGACAATGTCCACTCCATGTTCTGTCGCTTTGTTTAGATTCCGGAGAGCCGCGGTGCCACCTGTGTTGCCTCAATTGAATCTATGGGGCGTGTCTGCAAGACATGGAAAAGCAGCGTCTGAACAGCATCGGGCATGGCTTTTCCATGTCTTCGTTATGCTCGATTTAGATTATTTTGGGTCAATGGTTCAAGGTGGGCAGCACTCAATTCATGGGCGATTGATCAAACATCGCCTGAAAAATCGACCCGTGTATGGCAACCTTAACAGAGCAAAAACCTACCCAACCAGATGTTACTGAGATCTCCTTCCCTGGTCATGTGACCCCTTATCCACCACCTCATAGGTTGTTTGTTCCAGTGTCTATATATTGTATACAGCACCCTTGGCTGAGATATTGAAAATGCATCTTTTTTATATTACAGATAAATCTAACCGACAGTATTACATATTTTGGGTTCCTTTATTATTGGTGCCAATAATAATAATGATAATAGCATTGGTGCCCTTCAGATGGTATTCCATGAAGTGGAAACAAAGGAAAGGTAATTTCATTTTTTGTCTATAAGAATTTTTCTGGTTCAATAAAAAGTATTTACTAGTGTAGGTTCAAGGGGAGCTAGAGAAAGCACGCAACAAATGGGTTTTATCCCCTCTAGATGAGTGAAGAACTCCCATTTACCAATAGAGATGGTTTCATTTTTTTTAAAAAGGTGACCATTTTGATGATTTCGAGTTAATTGCAAAGCCCCTGAACATGGTATCATCACCAAACTTGCTGGAGATGTAGAAAAGAGTTTGGGGGTATACTATACAAAAAAGAATGTATCTAACACAAATAGTTTTTGCACAAATTAAGTTCAAAGTCAAGTCACAATTTCGAAAATCGGACTTTTGACTTTGTTTTTTTTTTACTTAATTTATGCAAAAACGACATGTGCTATAGCAAAAGTTTTTTTTTCAAATGTTCCCCCAACCCTTCTCTACATCTTCAGCAATGTTGGTGATGATACCATGTTCAGGGGCTTTGCTTTGCTTGTTCTCTGCAATGAGTGAACATAATGATAGAGAAGTCCAAATGTTGCCTTGTGGATGATGCAGTGGTGATTACTGTGGCGCATCCTCATGGTTACAATCGTTTCTAGAATTATCTCTGCTCATTGCAATGAATGCACACTTTTTAAGTGCAAGAAATTAAAAAACATAACCGCCCTCGTTAGTGATGCATGGAACTGGCACACCTATGGGGGGGGTCGGCCATTACAGGCTCTTGGTCCGGCCCCTTTATCAAATCTAAGAAACCAATGTGGCCCACAAGCCAAAAAGGTTTGCCCGCCCCTGAGCTAGACCATTACATTATTGCAAGCGGGAGATACGGAGTAATATTTTTGTGGTATGTTTTGATAAGAAGTGAGGGAAGAGTAAAATGAAATGAGAGAGAGTATATGTGTTTTGTGTAATATGCCCCCCATACACCTTTAGATTACTCCATACAATTCCCATTAGATTTACCAACAACTATGTAGTGCCGGGTCCTCCCTGATAGAACACATAGTGATTGGAAGGTATATATCACTGCTATGTAGTGCCGGGTCCTCCCTGATAGAATACATAGTGATTGGAAGGTTAGAAAGCTCCTCATATTACATGGTTTTATTAGAAGAAAAGTTGATTGTACAGAAATTGTATGGTAAGATTGTAAGGTGTATGGGGAGCTTTAGTGTTTTACTTAGAAGATATATGGTATTTCTCCAGTAAAAATTGTTGTTGTTTTAATATCAGATGATGTAAAAGTCCAGATGATTCAGCGATGCTTGTTTTACATACGGTAGTTTGCATTGCTGGAACTTTTGTTGTGTGTAGGCAAATTATAACGTGTTCTTTATTTCACCAGAAACCTCAGCTGACAACATAAATGGGGAACCCCAGTATATTCAAGTCACAACAGTCAGACCCAATGACAACCAGCAGGTGAGAACTGTGGACATTTCTTATATTCAATATACTGCGATGTTCAATGCTAGAATACTGTAAGACGGTTTCCTATTCAAAGAAATGGTGTTCATGTTCAATTCTCGATCTCGATCAATTGTTCGGGAATCCATTGAAAAGTCGACCCGTGTATGGCCACCTTAAGTGTCTCTCCTCTTTGAAAGAACAACCATGAAGATTATGGTGAGAAGGGATTAAAGGAATAAATCAAACAGCCCTCACTTGAGCAGTGCAAAGCAGAATAAAGCCTAGAACTAGAAAGTATTCACATGACCAGGGCTGCACATAAGTGGGACGCAGACACGCATGTGGAACAAAAACTAGCCATGCCTAGCTGCAGTATTGTCATCACGCGCCTTTGTGTACTAACAGCTAGGAGGTATTCCAAAGGGTGCACAGCTGTCAGGGCAGCCAAGGAATCACCTGGTTATACTGAGGTATGAGATCTGGGGGGTCACACTACTGAGGTATGAGATCTGGGGGGTCACA
>CM070043.1:49199226-49214441 GCA_036250615.1 Ptychadena robeensis | reverse complement strand
AAATGCTACCTGGACGCAGTCATATCATATAATCCATTCTTTTTCTATTCCTCAGGCCCTACTGACAGGGTTAGATTTAGTGTGAGCATACTGGACAGAGTGGTGCCACCTGGGAGGCATTGTCATAATTAGGGGATTCAAATGGGAGACACAAACTCGTCAATGAAAACTCTTATGCTTTTTTTATTTCCCCCTCTTGATGATATTCTGGTTCTCCGTTAGGCAATCGATTCTGGATTTTTTCCCTCTAATTAGTTTTTTTTTTGATTTCAGTCCCTGCCTTTCAAGTCATATTCTGGTCTCATTGTGTGGACAAGGGTTTTAACAAATGTCTTAATACATGATGGCTTGCCTATTAGCCGGCCCGAGGAGTGGCGTAGAGCTTCACACTGCTTAAAAAAATCCCCTTCCTATATCATAGATTCCCCCCCCCCACCTCCATCGTTTTTCTTCGAGGCTTCTGAGAGATAATTCCCAGGGTAGCATTAATCACAAATGGGCTCACTGGAGGGGGGGGCGTTTTTTTAATGGGTTTCAATGGAGAAAACTGGTCCCAATACACCTTTCCTTTATTCTCCGCCGTCCATGGTAATAAATCCCTCCATGATTTTCAGTTTCAGTCTGCTTCAAGGCATTTTCCTCATGTGCGGCTAACATGTTCCCTATACATGATTGGCTTGCCTGTTAGTCCGGCACGAGGGTGGTGAATAGCTTTGGTCCCCTTTCCAGCCATTTCTGAGGGTTAATAGGGCATATACTGCAAGTGTGGCCACTTGGGGGGCGTGTTTTTGTTCAAACTGGGTTTTTTCAGTTTCAAATGGTAGAAAACCCGTCAATGACAACATTGTGCTTTTTTCCTTTTTTTTTTTTTTTTCCCGTCCTGCATTCCCCTCAGTGGGGCAGGTTTAACAGTCGATACATGATGGCTTTGCCCTATTGCCCGCCACGGGGGTGGTGTCGAGCTCCACAAATGGCCTTAAAAAAAATACTACCCTGACATCCTATCAGAGAAATCCATCTTTTATTTCTCCCAATGCCTTCTGAGGGGTTAATTTATGGGCAATCCTGCAGAGTGCCACTAGGGGGGGCGTGTTTCCATGGGTTTTCACTGGTAGAAACCCGTGCAAATGGATCACGCCTTTCATTACACCAGCCTGAATGAGTATTTTTTTTTTTTATTGTCGCAGGTTTTTTTTTCTCTACTCACAGAGAGCTTTCCTTTAACAGGGTTTTTGGGTAGGACGCCACATTCTATAATTGATTTTTTTGACATTAGCCTATAGCTTAAGCAAAATAATGGTGTGGGCGTGGAGCTCCATAAGGGCTAAAAAAATACATGATACCTAACCGATGTTCTGGAAGTTCCTTTTCTGCCCTTGGAATCCTTTATGATAGAGACATGGCGACGTTGTTTTATTGCTTTTATTTTCTATTCCTTTGTCTTGTGCCAGGCTTTTTTTATAGAAGGCATAATTCAGGGTTGATAATTACAAATGTGGCCAGCTGGGGTGAGTAATTTGTTTACAACACGATTTTTTTAGTTTTATGTGTTTTCAATGTGGAGAAAATCACCGGTCACCTATGTAGAGGCAAATCTTTTCATTACAACAGCCTATGATTGAATACATTTGAGTTGTTTTCCTAGGGCTGGTTATTTTTTTCAAAACTGTGTATTTTTTTATTTTTCAAGGCATTCCTTCCACAGGTTGGGTTTTAACAAGACAGTTCTATACACACACACAACCACACAGTCACACTAGAGGCACAACAATGATTGACTATACCGTATTACCAGCAATAAGGGTTCATGCAGCCTCCACAATCCTAAACACACTACCTAACTGTTCTAGGGGGAGAGTCTGCCCTGGCCTTCCCTATGAGAACGTCCATTATCTTCTGACAGGCTTTTGAGCAGAGGGACAATCGAGGGTGTGGATAGTCACAAGTAGGGCCAACAGTATTAGGGGGGATTGTATCATATGGGTTTCAATGGAGAAAAACACGGATAAATTACTACACTCATTTTACACATAGTCCCTGATGCCATTTTTGCTCCCCAGCTTGATGTCATTAGCTAACTTGCAAGACTGGGGGAGGGTCGTGGGGGCTGAGGCACAGTAGTAGAGAGGAAACAGGGGCTGCCGGCTGGACTTTAAATAAACGTTGTTTTTCAACTCTTCATAGAGTTGTGAGCATGTGCCATATGAACCCTAACGTCACTGCCAGTTCTGTTTTAAGCAGATTTTCTGTTGTTTAAAGCATTCATTATGACAATATGGCGGATTACAGCTCAGTGCCAGTCTCTAAAGCCCTTTTTGGGGATCCCCTTGCAGTTTGTGTTTGGCTTTAGGCCCACTGTCGAAGGCCCAGAGGGGTGTTTATTAGTTTAAAACCAAGACGACATGCTGGCAACCCAGGGGGGCGGGGTGTTCCCCACCTCATTCTATTCTTCTTCTCCTTCCCCCTCCTGCACACACCGCCAACCCCCCCGCAGCAGCTTGCTGGTTTCATAATACCTGTCAAAGCTCGGAAGGCGGAGGTTGCGTATACCCGATGTCGGGGGTAGAAGCATGAACATATTGCATGCAGAGAGAGGGAAGAACATCTGAGGGCCTAGTCGTGCCCTCCGAGCCCAGTTTTTCCCCGGTGCCCTATGGCGGGGGAGGAATTGGCCCTGGATATAAGCTTATCTCCCTCATTGGAACACAACAACACACACGTTTTTTGACTTAGCCACAGAAACTGTGTCATATGTCATGTTTTTTTATTATTTTTGTCATTTTTTTTCCCATGAATCATACTTCTCCTCACATAACTTGAATATGTCGCGTGGTTTGGGTCTTGTTTTCAATTTAGTGACTTTTTAAAAAATAAGAGCAGCTAGCTTCTTGTTGAAGCAAATAATTGCTTTGTAAGTTCAGTGGGGAATCTTCTTACAAATGTTAAGCCAAAAAAAATAGAGCAAAACAGATCTAATGGATTTAAAAAAAAGGCGGACCCTGTATATGGGTTCCCTATCATGGGTATGCCTTGTGGATGCGATGGCGACATCCAATTGCTCTTTGATGCTTTTGACTTAGTTTATTCTGGTTTCATTGACATTCACTCTCTATTTTTTTGTTATATCTTTTGCTTTATGTTTTAGCTCTTTTTTGCTTTCTTTGCTTCTTTCTTGCTTTTTCCTTAGTTATTCTTTTTTCCTTTCTTATTTTTCTATATCTCTCCTAGTTTTATTTTGAAGTTTACTGTAGACACTCTACTTCTTCTTTTACTTACTTGTTCGTCTTGTTCTTCTATTTTACCTCTTTTCTTTTTCTTCTTCTGCCCTCTTCTCTCTTTCTATTCTTGTGGGTTTCTGGGACTATCTATGCGGGTGTTGGTGTGGCCCTTTTGCGGGTTTCCTTTTATCATTAGTTTTCTTTCCCTTTTTGAGCCGGTTTTAGGTTATGGGAGGTGGGGGTAGTCTAGGATGTCGTCTTAGGGAGGAGGCTTTATTTCCATGTTTTTTTTGGTGCCTCTTATTTTTGATTGCATGTCCAATTGACTGTTGTGATTTTTTTATATTGCTTGCATTTTGCGTTGTTCTTTTCCATTTTCTTTCTCATTCTTCATTTCCTGTTTTGCTTATGATTCTTCTTTTTTTCTCTTTGTATTTTTCTAAAGATTAAGTTCGTTTTGCTTTCTTGTATTTTCTGTCGACAATATTAGTTGTTTCTCTTTTTTAAGTATGCGGTCTATGTTGGTCCGGTGGGGCTTTTGTTCTTTACAATTTTGTTCATTATTGAGTATTTTTTCTTTATCTTTTGGCACTCCCTGCCTGCTGGGGTTTCGTACATTCTTATTCTTAGTCCGTAGTGTAGGGAGGGAGTAGGAGTGTGAGGTGGAGCTATTGTTCAGTTTTATGTTTCTTTCTAATTACCCTGCTCTTCTTTTTGGGTTAGGGAGGGCCCTTCAACACTACCCAATGGCCCTGGCAAATTCAGCATGGTAGTTTTACCAACAAAAACGGACCCATCGTGATATCGTCAACAACGTGTCCAATTGCCAGGTAAGACTCCTGCCTTGACCGTAATGCTTGTTCATGCACTTAGGCCGTCTGGAACCCACCATTGACACACTGAACGCTTGTTTTTAACCTTACTGCCTCCCTCAATTATAAGTACTTTGAACTATTCTAATCACCATAAAAGTCAGGTGTTGCGGCTCCAAACCCCTTACAAGGTCCCCAGGCCAGCCTGGTGGCGCTTACTTTTCTTCCTTCTCCTCCCTTTCCGGGTTGAGGCACCTTGGCCTCACCACCACCGTCTTTGTCCTTGCCGTTGCGGGAGCCCTGGGACCCGCCCCGTACCTTAATCGCCTTCCTCCAGACGTGAAGCTGTTAATCACAGCATATGTGGTGTTTTTTTTTTACAAATTTAATCAGAAGTTCATTGTTGTATAAAGATTAGAGCTGGTCCCCGACATTTTTTTTCAAAAATTCGAACATTCTCCGCCGTTTTTTTCCGACTTAATTTTTTTTGCAAAGCCCCATAGGAGCATTGTAGTCATACACCAAACCGTACTGGAGGATGTAGAGAAGGGTGGGGGTATTACTCACCAAAAAAAGAAAGTAATCTCCCCTACACAACTGTTTTTTTTTTTTTTTTTTACTTTAACTTTGATTTAATTATGCACAAAACTACATGTGCTAGAGCAAATCTTTTTTTTTTTTTGTTTTTCAAATGTTCCCTCCAAAACCCTTCTCTACATCTCCCAGTAAGTTTGGTGGATGAGAGACCATTGATTCAGGGGCTGTTTGCAATAAGCTCCACACAAAGGTTTGAGCAAGTGAAAAAAAATTCGAACCCATCATCTACTAAAAGATATGGTCCCACGGATGAAAGTGAACACAAGCGCCAATCGTAGCAGCGCTCAAAGGCGGTTTGGGGCAAGTCCTCTGCTTGTCAGGCACCCTTATCTCACACCGTTATCTGTTTCTGCTATAAGTTAACCCTTTTTTTGTACATTTTATTTTTGTACCATATTAATTAACCTTGGGAAATATTACGTATGAAAGAGAATTCTTATGTTCATTTGTGACTCTTAATCAATCTGGATACTGGTCTTGTTTTTAATCATGTGACATGTTTTATTAAAATTGTTACATTTACTCTCCTATGAGAATTGAAGTATTACCATGTGAAACTTGGTCGTGATGGCCGTTAAAGTCCCCATTGGCTGCCTGGGGGTTCGTCCCACACGAGGGGTGAATCACACGGAGTAGACGGGACCCTTTTGGTTCTCAATCTGCCCCTCAGTTTCTTTTGGAAATATAAAGAAATGCTGCGCCTAGGGTTTTTTTCCGTGATGCTTCCTGTACAGCTTGGCCATTGCAAAAAGAAAATGTTCGGGCCCCCTTATAACTTTATGCGCGACATTTTTGTTTGAGTAGTGTCCACATTACAGGAGCCACAAACTTGTGAATTCAAATTATGTATATGGAGGCATGGTAAAATCTGGTCATGTGCAGGGGAGTTCATTAGGGTAAGACATTGGAGGTGGAGCCACACGCCCCACCCCCAAACTCCACTCAAAACCACCACATGCACGACTACACCGCGCCGGGAATGCGTTTGGAAGAAAAACCTCTTGGAATCCTGTGCAGAGACTTGAAGACTGGGGCGGAGGGTCACCTTCCAGCGGAACCAACGATCCCGATCATCAAGCCATAGGCAACATGGAAATGGTTTATACCACAAACCGATCCCATGTGTTAGAAATGGCCCAGTCCCCACAGTCACAGAATCTTAAATCCAAACGAGGAATCTGTGGCATAGAAGATCTGAATAAAACTGCTGTTTTCACGATAAACCGCTGTCCATCTCAGATCTGACTAGATACTGGAGCTAGGATTGCTGCGAAAGAAGAATGGGCGTAGTAAAAATTTTCCAGTGTCTCCGGCTGTCACGAGCCTTGGTGGAGACATACCCTAAAGGGACTGGCCAGCTTGGAATTGCAGCAAAGGAGCTTTTTTCATTTAGAATAACAATAGTATTATGGATCTTCATAGGGGACCGGTAATAAGTGTAGACGCTGGCACTAGCTACCATCCACCTTTGCAGTTAATTTGTCGTTTGTAACACAAATATTTTTGGGAATCATGTAGGTATGGTTTTTTCTATGCTTTCCACAACTTTTCGCACATGTCACACTTGGTAATTGTTCTTTATTTTTTCAACGAATGTAAATTGTCCAATACCATTGTAATTTCTGTTTGTTGGCTTGTAATGTGGACAACATTTGAAAAGTTCACGAGGGGCGATGACTTGTTGACAAGCCCACGTGGTAGAATGATTGGGTTTCTTACAAATCCAGTATAGGCCAGTAAGCATCCATGGAGAGATGTTTTTCACAATGGTTTGGCAAAGAGGATTGAAGAGGGTTGTTGTTCTCACTCACCATGGATAATGTTTTTTCTATGACCATCCACCAACTGTAGTCCTTCTGTTGAACGTCCCAAAAATATTTTTTAGTTATTGGCCTGAGGTCACCAGATATTTTCGTTATTTTTTCAGGATGTTTTCCAATCATGTAGTATTTTTGCCCACGTCCTAAGATTGTAAGGCAACAGTGTGTTTTCTGTTTTCTGGTCTGCACTCGTTTATAGTTTGAGTGCCTTGAAGCATATGTCCAGATAATAGGAGATGGTCCAAAGAAATTTTTTGACTTTTCTAACTGTTGTGAGTTTTTGCATTGCAAAGCCCCTGAACATCGGTATCATCAGCCAACAATTAGGCTGAGATGGGTAGAAAAGGGTGGTGGAAACATTTGAAAAACAAGTATTTTTTATGCGTCAATTGGCCACAATGGATAGTATATTGGTTGCATAAATTAGTTCAAACAAATAAGTCGAATTCCAATTTCCAATTTTATTCGAGAATTTTGTGACTGAAACTTTTGAACTGAATTTGTGCACATACGTGAATGTTGTGTTTAGTTGAAGACAGACCCGTTTTTTGTGGTGTATATAGCCCCCACCCACCAACCCTTCTCAATCATCTCCAGTAGGTTTTTGGTTGAATAGATACCTGTTTCAGGAGAGTGGGGGGCTTATATTGGCAAATTACTCTAGACGTTCCGAAATAGTCGATTTTGTGGAAAAAATTCGACCAATCTCTGGGTTGTTATATACACGAGTGACATGAGTGTTGAGACAACCTATTGGCCTGCAGGTATAACCAGGGTGATGGGTAAATGTCAATAGTACATATTGTATCCCATAGGCTTTTTTGCCATGCCCAAACGGTTATTTTTAACGGTGTAACCAGTTTCGGATAACTCCAGGTCAGTGGAGCAGGTAGTTGCCGCTCAGAAAGAATAATGGGCAGGATCATACCAGTGAGAATAGGAGTTACGCAATGTCCGGAGAGTTGGGAACATTGACCATTGTAAAATAAGTAATGTTGTTTTGTTATATAACTATAAACTGAGTTTTTGCAATTTAGAGGTTTTTTGCAAAAACATAAAAAATGTTAAAAGAAGATGATTGGGGGGTTTTATATTTTTTTGTTTTTATGATGTATCATTGTAAGTAATACATATTACATATTTTTGGTCATGTTGTTTTTGTTTAAGTGTAATTAAACCTAAAAAAAAACATAAAACAAAAAAAACTATAACACGTTACTTTACTTGCCACGGCTACCTCAAGGTCTATGGATCACGTATGGACAGAGTGACAGTCCTAAAGAAATACTAACCGCTGTTGATCCCTGGCGTAAGCTTGCTCCCTATGTTCGCCATGGTGTGGAGTTTGCGGTCCCTCGATGGCAGAAAAAAGGATGAAGTTGGAGACGTCCTCGTGAGGTTCTCAACTCGCCTCCCCAATCCGCAATTCTTGAAACAGGGCAGACGGCTCCAGTGTCCGCCGTCCACGGTCCCCAGAGGGGCACCGGAAGCCAATTCTGAACAATCTAGATTTTTTCCATGATTTCCACTTGGGGACCCCAGAGAGGCCGCTGGTGGCACAAGATGGTCACAGAGGTGGGTGGAAGACATTGCAGAAGTTTATGGTATCTGCTTAATCTAATAAAGTAGAAGGCAGACATCAGGTGTGGTGGGTAGAGTTCCTAGTTAAAGCTAGGCCAGATACAACGGGCGAAGGGGGCGGATTTCCGATGACCCCCTGGCTGGATCGAAGTGTCAGCACCCGATGGAATTTTCGGCGATATTCCGCCTGCAGCCAACGAGGTTGTGAGAACGATCATGCCCAATTAAGGAGGAATCCGATATCGATGGGCAGCCCACCTTTTAAACGTGCGTGGATCCGTTGTCCCGATGGATCGCCGCGCCCTCACCTGACACGGCAACGGGAGATGTTCCCCCTGAATTCAAGCAGAATAAGGAATCGGACCGCGAAAAGACCCAACACAGGGTTGGGTCGAGTTCCTCGGAACCGTTACTGATGCCCAAACCGACCCCTGTCACCCGATCCATCGGATGCAGGGGTCTCGATTGAATTGTGTAACGGTATCACGGTGGGCCTGCATGTGGATTTTCCGGCCAACTGAATCCGGTGGCCGTTAGTTATGGAGCAGCCTTTAGGGTGTCTATGATTTTGATTGTATTTTGTTACAAGGAGGCCCAAGGGATGTGTGGGTGCCCTGCCAGTGGAATATGTTTACACCCAGTTATATCCGCGGGAGGTATTTCTGTGCTGGTGTGCCCTTAAAGATACCCTTTGGATGCTTGGGGGGAAAGGTTGGTTTGGGGCTGCACAGGGGCATCCAACCAGTATAAATCATGAAGGTCAGTGATCTCATCAGAGGGAACTCCATGGGTCCATTGTTCGCCTGAAGACCATGGTCTATGAAGTACAACGCTGGATCGCTTCCCCCTGTGCGACTACACGGACTGCTGATCGGTGGGACACAACGTCCAAGAACCTGTAAGCACACCTTGTTTTGGGGTAGGTTGTTTTGGGGAATACATGAAAGACCTGTTTAAATTTTTTGTCGACGCGGCTGCCAACTTAAGGCCTTTTTGTTAGTGTTTTGGTTTGGCTCAAATAAAGCCATGGTGTGTGGACTTTTTGCTAGGACTCTAGTTTTGGTGAAGTGATCACCCCTAGACCCCCCAAAATCGCACCCAAATTCACATTAGTGTGGTAATTGTGCTTGGTTATCGTGTCTAATAATTCTATTCATATAGCCAGCTACATGTACTCTTCCAAAAGGTTCAGAGGTTCATCGATCCGTCCTCATGGGAGAGGGCCCCAAACTCAGTTTTGTCTTCTGGTAAATTACCATTTTGTGAAGGGGGGTTGGGGTTTGTTGGGGTGGTAGTGGGGAGCATGGAAGAGTTGGGCGTGGGATTGGTCCTCCTGGCCTAAGTCGAAAAGAAAGGGTCCAAGGCAATATGGGGGTTTTTAGTGGAAGTAGTGAGCTTGGTTAGGAGAAGGGTAAGGAAATGGTGGGAATGTCTCATGGCAGTAGTGGTGTAATGGGTGCATTTTGGTGGGTGTTTCACAGAAGTGACAGGCGGATTGAACGAGATGCAAGAGAACGCATGGTTTTTGATTGGGACTAAAAATGCGTTTTCGTGTTAAATGCCCATGGGATCGTCGAAGAACATGGGGTGGCCTACATTCGATGGCGGTTTGCCACGGTGCTTATAATCGGAGCCATCACAGTCTAGCCGCATACATCGTTGTCGCAACTTGTAAGACCTTGATGTCCACCAAGAATGTTTTTTTGGCAAAACATTTCCATTCCTCATTAGAATTGCGGTGCAGGGTACACCTGTCTAACTTCCTCCTGTGATCATCAAGAGAGAGACCTGTACCTTGGTGGGTGTTTATCCATGTGTACCCGTCACTCTAATTTGAGTTGCAGAGCGCTGAGTAATAGTGATGTTGAGGGCGCTATATAAATAATGAGAATTTAATTTGACAAATGTAAAAGTTGAGATGGATGGGGTCAAATCGGTGGAGAAACCCTAGGATCCACTCAAAAGGCTATGCCTGTCAATGTGGTCCCCGTCCCTGCTTGAGTCCATTTACCTGGTTTCCATATCTGAGTAAAGCCGCCCTCCCAGAAAACCAAAAATATCATAACATCTTTTATTTGCTTATGCAAGCGTACATATCGGGTAACTGTGGAGGATGGTACAACCTGAATACACCATAGATGAGTTGTATGTCCATTACCCCAGTGTTTCTCACACTGCTTTATATTAAGGATAGGCGGCTGACGTCAAACGAGAAGATTGTATGGCTTGATGCACAGTTAGTGCGCCTCGTACGCGTGGGATGCTCGCCATTGACGTACCAGGGTTTAATTGCCTGGAGAGTCGTGGTGTCCATGAACTGTAAGAAACACAGCTGTATCATTAACGCCTCATGAGTAGCTATTTAAAATTATTTTATATAGAAAACTTGGGTTGCTTGCTTTCCAGGCCTTGCTACCTACCCGCCACGTGCTCCAGACTCTCCGATTTACAAAAAGTGCTTGTAAGGTCCCCGCCCTTGATGTGTGTTGATCGGAGTAGAACAGTTTAACTTTTTTATGGTTTATTTTGTTTTTTTCCGCCAATATCCTAGAATTTGCAAAAAGATCAAAAAAAACAAAAATAGTGCTATAATCTTTTATAATGTCCGAATATTCCACACGGATTCATGGGTAAGTACAATGCATACATTCACACATATTCTGCATGTATCATGGCCAATGAATTTTTTTGCCAATGAATTACACTTTCTTAATGAAATATGTTTGTCCCTTGGTGATTACATCTTACTGCAGGCCCTATTTCAGTTCAACACGAATGTCTGACACCTAGATGTTCCCACCTGTGACAACCACACATTTGTAGGCCCTGAAGATTGCCGCAAATAAAGATTCTATAGTTGCCCCCAAAGTGTTTATGATAACTTACGTTAATTATTTTTGAGAACTGACGTTGCTGCAACCTTAATCATCACTACTTGTGTGTTGTGGGTGCAGTAAATCAAACTAGGTATTGGCGTGTGTCCATAAGGGGCCCATCCTATCTAGGCCAGCTAATTGTGGCCATCTCCCTGTCTTTTTTGTGGGAGCTGTTGTCATTCCCTGCCCTCGAAAACATGTTATTGGAACATGACCGGGGGGTAAATCCATACAAATAGTGTCGTGCCGAACCCTCGTGGATGTGGCCGTCTGCAATGCATTGAATTAGTGTCCTACCACGCCTGCCTGCCATACCATCATCTTATCAAGTGGATCAATCTTAAGCTGCCAAATCACCACACCAGGAGTGGCGGGGGCGATTTTTGCCGCCAACGATGGGCGTTTCCCGCTGACGGGGTGGCCCACAATCGCCCGAACAATTCTTGTCACCCGGAGACGCCACCAGCTTCGGTCGGAACCAGAGAAATATAATCACACCATGTCCCGATAATAGTCTTCTTGGCTCCCGATGCCATACGCAGCGCGATGCTGTCAAGCTGGCCAGAGCTGATCTCTGAACTGCTGCTCACCCGTCGGTCCCCCACATGGCAGTATGGGGTGTAGGAGCCTTTAGGTACGTAGTTCCATAATTAGATAGGCCACGTGGTCATGGCATTGGATGAAAATACGGAGGAAAGCAGATAAAGGCAAAAGCGCAGAGCCGAATATCGACAGGAGCACATCATAATCCTTTTGGCCATAGAAGGGAAGAAGCCCAGAGTCCAGTGGTTTTATGTCTAGAACGTACAAGTGATAGGTGTCGGGTTTTTCAACAGAAAATGTTATTTCATGATAGCATGGGCAGCTGTAAGCTCGGCTTGCGAAGATAGGATAAGGAATAATCGAGCCAGCGCCAGCCAAGTTACAATAGATGAACACAAAATATCTATTTGTTTAGGAGCACGAGGTAAACAATGAGAAACAGATTAAAAGTTGGACTTTAGTGCTCTGACTTGCTGGTTTAATGTAGCCTCACCTATGAGTGGGGCAGGGGCGAATTGTTACGTAGATCCCAGCACCGATCCCTTGCAGCTAGTTAAAAGAGGCCCCTGTGTGGGAAATTTTGACTTCACCCGTTTCCACGCATTGCTGAGGGTGTGTATTGGCAGGTGTCTTGGTGTATCGCGTTACCTGGCATATGGAAAACCGGAAGTAGTTTTGGTCCTGGTCAACTGACCCCCGGTGATCACAACACAGGGGGGCTTGCCATCTGGGGAGAAAGGCAAGGGAGCCAGCCGTCAGAGAGAGACCGTGGTCTGTGCTTTTCCAGCCCCTTCCACACTTGCCAAGGTGTCCGTTCCAGGAGCCAGCAAAGCACCTTCAATCGTGCAAAGTGAATACTCACTTTATTCTATTCAAATAATGGAGATTGAACCGGGTTATATTCACATGTGTAAAACACCCCGGTAGTCAAATCGAGTTTTTACATCGAGCCGAGAATAATAGAAATGAAAGCACACTTTGGTTAAGATTTGTGTAAACAGATTAAAGGGCACAATCAAGCAACACTAGAGCATATGGCAAAAACCCAATATTGCTCGAATGGTTGGACTCTTTTTAATAACAGCATTTTACACATGTGTGCCTACGTTTAAGGAAACCCTGTTGTTCACCAGAAACAGCAACCCCTCTCAGGGGATGGCAATTAGCTGCAGACATCATATTGAACGATTTCCCTGGTTCGGCCCTCAATAATGCACCTAGTTGGCATTTAGCACAGCTGACAATCACTACGGTCTAAGAAACCAGTTAAAATGAGACAGAGACCCAGTCCGTGAACAAGCCTGAGGATCAAACAAGCCGGAAATCAAGAAAACACAATATACCCACCATTACGGCTATTGTTTACGCCACTTAGGCGATTAATCGCCTGCCAGACTTGCCCCGGCGATCGCCAGGAGGTGCGTCGAGGGAGGATGTATTCGTTATTAATATTTCAAAAAACAGATGCGATTGAAATGTCACCGATTATCTCATAGTGGCGATTTTTTTTACACCAGTTAAAAAAAAAATTCACCTCCATGAGAAAAGACATGGAATGCGAATATTTTTTGTGATCGCCTGCATGCGATGTAGTGAATTGACGCAGGCATTCTGCCCATGTTGAAGTGGGGAACATAGCCTAACAGTAACCTTGAGTGGAAGACATGAAGCCATTTTTGCTGTTTCCCTGTTTGTTCCTTGACAACTATGGGGAGCTCGGTCGTAATGGGGAGGGTCACTACGTTTTTGATGTGTTTTGTGTAGTGTTAGTTTTATGTCAAAAACTATTATGTGGAGTTTTTATGGAATTATGTGTAATGATGCCCAGAAAAACGGGCTGAAAGCCAAATAGGTGGGAGGGCAACGTCGACCCAGGGGGGACTGGTTTTGGAAGGGAAATGGATGTAGGGAATGGGGGAGGGTTCTAGGTGGGCCCAAGGCCCTTCAGAGTTTTGATAAGGGCGGTCAGCAGGGGGCTAGAATTGGAAAGGGCAAAGTGTGACGGATGTGAGTAAGTGTAATTGGGGGAGTATGTCTAGGTTGGCAGGCTCAGGAAAGTTTGATAAGAAGGGACAAGGCAAGGGGGCCAGATAAAAGGACAGGGAATGTTAGGAAGGGGGGACATGTTCAGGGTGGGCAGGGCCTCATGGAAGTTTTTGATACTAACTGGAATGGTCAGCAAGGGGCAGATTAGAAAGGACACTGGGATGTTAGGGAATTGGGGGAGTTTTCGAGGGTGGGCAGGCTTCAGGAAGTATTTTTGATAATGGCAGTGGAAGCAGCAGGGGGCCCAGATCGGAAATGGACACGTGGGATGTTAGGGAATGGAGGGAGAGTTCCTAGGTGGGGAACGGCTCAGGAAGTTTTGAGTAAGGAAGGGTGCAGCAGGGGGCAGAAAGAAGGACAGAAGGGGATGAGGGAATGGGGGAGATGTTATTCTTAAGGTTTGGGGCAAGGGCCTCATGGAAAATTTGATTAAGGAAGGGTCCATGGCACAGGGAGGGCAGATCCCTTTTTAGTGCGGATCAGGATTTCAGAGTGCACCCACCCCCCTTCCTGATTGGTTGGAACCGTGTTGGTGTGAGGGTTATAGTGTTTCTCCTAAAAGCCTGTTTTTTATGTTTTACACTTTGTGGTCGCACCAGCATGGCGAAGCGGAAGATCGACAGTGCCCCAAGCGTGCCGCAGGAGGAAATCAGACTTTGAAGGCTTCTTGTGACGTGTCGGTATAAGAAGGGCGGTCACAAACTCTGGTGAAAATGTTTTCCAAGGCGGGGCTTAAGCCCCAGTTATGCTACTGTTTTTAAAGTCATTCTATAACGTACCCACCGAGCTGGTTTTGAAGGGCCGGTGGCTGGTACGGTTGGTACGGCTGGTGGAAGGAACTCGGAAGAAGTTGATGGCACTATCAGGCGACCCCCCTCTAACTGTATTGAGATTGTATATAGGCTGTGGCCATGTTTCTATATACATCTGCATTTCAAATTTTATATTAAACATTTCCAAAGAGTATACCATGGTCTCTGTCGTTGTTTGTATGGATGGGGTGTGTTTAAGTCCAAGAGACAAAATGGCTCAGTACTCATTGGGTCATGTGATATAGAGCAGGATGAACCTCACTTGTTGATGTGATGCATCTATTTTCAACATTTCCAAAATGCAGTTTGAATCTCATTTTAGTCTGAATGCGTTGGTATTGAAGCACATGTTGTATGTTGCCAAGAATATGGCAAAAACCATTTTGGATCACTTCTGTGTACTAGATCACTCAAGGGCTGTGCCGCAAGCCCAATGGGCTGTAGGTGAACGCTCACACAAAAGGTATAAACCACACATGAAATATAATAGGAGTTGGACTTGTAAACATAATTTTTTTCCAGGATGTCCTGCAGCATGGAAAGTGTCACTGTTGGTTAGGTACTTTTGTTTGTTAGGTTGTTTTGTTAGGTTCATTGGAACATTCAATGTTCCGGAACATTCAATGTTCCGAGTATGCGGGCTGGAAAATGACTTGGAGCTTTTGAAACCAGCATAGTGTGTTGAAGAAACACGAGTACATGCAAATCATACACAGTTTTGCATGTATAGCATAAAATGCAAATCAATAAACAAGTAACTCATTAATATCCCCTACAAAGCTTAGTAATCTGAGTCAGTGGATCAAGAATGTTAACGTATTCTGGGCTATGGAGGATCATACATCTGTTCAAGGCCCCCATACACTTTACAATCTTCCCATACAATTTCTGTACAATCAAATTTTGTTCT
>CM070043.1:49139020-49150127 GCA_036250615.1 Ptychadena robeensis | reverse complement strand
TAGATAGATAGATAGATAGATAGATAGATAGATAGATAGATAGATAGATAGATAGGCGTCGGGAGCTGAAAGCAGGCATACCCAGACCACATAATTTTTTATACCGGACATGAGACACAGACTGAGCAAGTAACAGGACGTGGTCAGCCCACAAACACCGCTCTCTTCTGTACTAATGTAGTGAAGGGGAAATGACCTGAAATGTGTTAATACATAGGTCTGGCCATGACATGGTTAATGCCTGTAAAAATCTTGGTTATGTCTGTAAAATATGTTAAGGTGTCAAGCACCTGCTGCTGAGTCACCCAAGGTTCAGACGAAGCCCTCCCAGTTCTCAATGTATCTAATCTGATCTGCCCAGCTTCTGCATACCCGTCAAGTCTGGGCATTAAAAATGCGGGGAACATACAGGAAATGACGTCAGTAACGTCACTTCCGGAATAGGGGTTGTGGTTCTTCCGCGTTCCATGTACCGGAAGTGACGTCACTGACGTCACTTCCGGTGTTTGCCGATCATTTAGCTGATCTAGCAGGGAGAGGGCATTAATCTCCCACCTCTCTTGTACTGATAATGTGCGAGGTGGGAGTAACGCCCTCTCCCTGCTATATCAGCTCGATTTCAAGAATCCGGGGAAAATCTGGGATTTCTTGAAATCGGCATTTGGCCGGGAAAGCCACATAAAAACGTGACTTTCCTGGCCAAAACGGGAGGCTTGACAGGTCTGAGCTACTGATACTGGCCACTCGTTGGCCTTAGGCTATAAAATGGGGTCTCACAGAACATTCTGGGCCATTCTGTCATTTCCTGCATCCTGTGTGGATTGCTGTGCGTCTCCAGAACAGAGTTGAGGCCTTTCATCTGGATCAAGCCTCCTCTTCTCCACTGACCACATCTTGGGTGAGAGCTGCGGCTACCTCTGTCCACTCCCAGCATGCTGGTTGGGCACGTGTTTACAACTGTAAATCCTAAGCTGTATGCCCCATCCCTACCATTTGGGTGATGGAGAATGCCTGTATATAACCTGCCCTGACAGTAAACATTGTAAATAACCCCTATCTGGAGGAGTGGACAATTGTTTGTTGGGAGTGGAGGAGGAACGAATATTTTGTGAAGCCATATAGACGGGGGTACATCGAGCATCCAAAGAACATGGTCGTGGTAGTGAACACTGCCCGGTGTTACACTAAGAAATAGGCAACATTTTACCACAGTGTTCACGGAACTGTCTGGCTAATTCGACCATTGTACTCTTGGGCTATTTTAGCTATAAAAGTGTGCAAGTACAGAAGTTTGAAGCCACCAATCAGCATTAAAGTGGTTTTAAGCACAAAATAAAATAAATACACATATATTAAACAGACACAATACTCACCTCTCAGCAGTTCAGATGCTGCAAAACTGCTACACAAAAAAAAACATACTTACCTTCCTCACGTTCATTTGTGATGACAGCATCTTAGATCCTGGAGAACTGAAGCTACTTCCACCCCTACCCCTCTCCTCCCCCTCCACTCCACCCTCCCTCCCCTCCTACAGAGACTAGACTGTCTCCTCTCTGTCTCCTCTGCCTGTCCCCTTAAGGGTTGTGCACCTGCTGTTTACTCAAAGATGAGTATGTGTTAGGACCCTGGCTGTTCCGGTCACCGCCTGCTGGTGGCACTGTGATTGCCCGTCCATGGGTTGGTCCCACAGTCACCAGCAGATGGCTCCCTGCACGCGTGGGCTGGGTGGAGCTCACACCTTCCTTGTTAGCTTAGGGCTATTTAGGTGTGCTTCATCCAGACCATGCTTGCTGTTCATTGTTGCTGTTTGCTTGTCTGAATTTCATGTCATGTCCCTGCCTTCATGCATCTTGAACCTAAACCCTGGACACTCTTGTACCCTGGACTTTTGCACCTGTTTTTTGTTCCCCCCACAACTCTGTCAGTGTGTGTTGTCTTCCTGGTCACCCCCTCTGTCCTGGATCCTGACAGTATGTGTCTTCTTATCCCGCTCTCCACACCTCACAACGTATCAATCCTAATCTGCCTTACTACTGACCTTAAGCCAACCTCCTCTAGGAGTCTATAAATACAAACTCCTGAGAATATTCTGGGCTCTTCTGATGATTACTGACCTGATACAAGGTAGATCCTCCAGACATGTCCCCAGACGCAGGATTCTCGGGTGAATTATCCACTGAACCAGTGTGACTTAAAGCCCCCATACACGTGTCGGATTCCCACCGGATTCCGGCACGATCGATTCTGGGCGCGTGCACGCGAAACGATCGTGCCGGAATCGCATGCAGCCCACCTGGTCCGATCGTTCGCGTCCGATTGATCAGGGGCTCAGAATCGGATCCGACGGAGAACCAACATGTTGGTCTTTCTCATGCGATTCTGGCCGGATCAGGGGGAGTTGCCATTTGTGAGGTGGACAATCGGACGCGGATCCGTCCCGGAATCCGTTGGACAAGGTGATATGCTGCGATGGATACTCCTAATTGGCCGATTGATCAAACCTGCAATTCTGCCGGGAATCGATCGGATGATGAATCGATTGGACATGGAATCCGACACGTGTATGGCTAGCTTTACTGGCAAGGGCTGCCGATCCTCTCCCCTGGTGTGAGAGCCTTCAGCTGTCTAAGGTACCCATCCATGAGTAAGGAGCAAGTTTGAACTGTAGATGCCCAAGATTGATGCCCCATCCCTGCCATTCAGGTGACAGTGATGTGCCTGTAAATATCCGTTCCTTTAGTAAAACTTGTGAATATTCCCTACTTCGTGTGAGGACCTCCCGTTCTTGGTGTGTGAGCTTGCGGCAGTGTGCTGAGCAAAAGACATCCTTTTAAAGAATCTGGTCATGTAAGTTGCACACTACAATGGCACCCCACGACACTGCACATCCTTCCACCACGTTTGACCTCACTACCTTGGGTCATTGACCCTGCACCAGCGCGCAACATAGAACTTCAGATGTCTTCTTTACCAGCACGTTACCCCATTTCACTTTAAATATTTCTCTTTTTTTTTGGGGACTGCCAGGGACCCACCAACGCTGGGACCAACAGCAAAAACAAGTAACAAAGAAATAACATGCAAACAGTTACAATCCCCACAAAACCAGTTCCCACCTAAACAACCCCAACTACTAAGACTTCCTGAAAACAATAACAATTTTCGGGCAGGTGGGCGGGGATGTCCAGAATGCAAAAGTTCCACCCCTTTGTTCCACCTCCTACAATGCCACTTCCAGGATGCCGGTTGTATGTTATCTGTCATTATGTATTTAATTATCACATATAACATTGATTTGTTGAATTTATTGAAGCTTTGTGTGTTTTTAGTGGCATGAATTATGGGTTAGTGTAGGATAGAGGGTAAATGCCTTGGAATGGTTTATTTCAGGTTATTTGGAAGATTTTTATTGCTCTATTTTAGTTATGGGGATTGCGGTTTTATTTCTAATGATTGATTACATTAATAAATATAAATCTTTCTAGGTGTTTTAGGGTAATTGAGTGTGTGTAGGTGATTTATTTAATATTGGATGTTGCTGTTATCTGTGAACAGGTTTTTACTGTATTTGGAAAGTGTTTCTGTGGTTAGCTCTTATTGCCGCGCTGGTGTTAATGCCTTGGAAGGTGTAAAGGATTACTACAAACCATTCCTTCTTTTTTTTTCTTTTTTTTTAATCATTAAAGTTTTTCCTTCTTCTAGTTTATTATCTATAACCATTTATTTTTATGGTTACAGATAGAGATGGTCGAATTTTTCAACTAGCTAACTTTGTGAGCTAATTGCAAAGTCCCTGAACAAGGTATCATCGCTAAAATTGCTGGAGATGTAGAGAAGCGTTGTGGGAACATTTGAAAAAAAAAGGTTTGCTCTATCACATTTAGTTTTTGCATAAATTAAGTTAAAAAATATAGTCGAAATTCCGATTTTCTAAATTTTGACTTGACTTTGAACCTGAACTGTTTGTGTTAGAGACATACTTTCTTTTTTGGAGTATACCCCAACCCTTCTGTACATCTCCAGGAAGTTTGGTGTTGATACCATGTTCAGGGGCTTTGCAATTGGCCGGATTTTTGAAGAAAAGTTACAGATAAATAAATGTTCAGTATAGGAGATGGAGATAGGTGAGGGAGCTGCCATTTTTCATGTATAATTTATTTTTGAGGGTGTTTTGGGCATATTTTCAGTCCAGTTTCTGTCACTTTCTGAACTTTTCCAATGGACCAGGCACCCTCCCCTCTTTTGTGCAGAGGGTTTCCAGTTTTCTCCTATTGACTTACATTATACTTGGGTGCTCGGTAGAACACACGAACATCACAATGTGTTTGGACCTGAACACCCGAACACTTTGGTGCTTATCACTAGTGTGCTAGTCACACACCAAGGGCTTCAATAAAAAGAATTATACATATGTAAAATGTATGATAGATTTGTATCTATTCTGTATTGTTCAATAATTCTCTACGCAGTTCAGGACTAAATTAATATACAGCAAAGGGTTAATAATGAACAAAGATGTCTGAAGTAAAATGTCTGTGGAATGGAAACAAAGATCAGATAGATACTGAGTATAGATGACACATATAAAGTTTTCCTTTCACATTAGGTCCCGCCTGTTTTTCATAACCAAAACAATACGGGATATTGCATAATGTTTCTTCTCTTCGCTGTTTGTTATCTCAGAGATGAGGTGATCTCTTCATACACCTTGTGAATCTACAGATACTGGATGTTGATACCATGCTCGTACACAAAGGAATTCTATACTTCCTGGTAGCCACAGAATATGCTGTGTTTGGAGGTGAGTGTACATTAGTGTCTTGTAAGTGCCGAGCTATACCACACTGTGTTGGGATTATACATTACAGACTTCGAGTTACAATCAGAAAGTACTTGGATTTCACAGTCAGGGCTTAAAGTGGGAAAACAAGGTGATGGAATTTCATACCAAAAAGTTTCTGAAAGTTTACCTGGTATAGCTGCTCAGCGTAAATATTGAAGAAGCTAAGAAGTAGCTGTTAACAAACAATATTATCCAATGTTTATATAGCACCATTAGAGTCCATTGTCAGGATTCAAACCCAGGGATGCTCCGACACCTGGTTGTAGCTCTACCTGCTGAGCCACCTCACATTCTGACTTCACAACTTGCTGGATCCCTTGGACCTTGATACCAAGTCACCTAGTTCTCATGAACCCTGAACCCTTGGCCACTCCCCTGGACTTCCTTAAAAAGCCAGGTCCCAACTTGCAATGCCAGGCTATTATGCCTTGCCAATAACACGCTCTGTCTTCTCATTGTACTCCCATTGCTGATAACTTATGTACCGAACTTTGGCTGCTGAATATCGACTACTCTTCTCTCATCGCTCCTTTCCTGACGTGACACCATTGGCTACTGACCCCGGCTTGCATTTGACTACTCTTTTGCTTGTTCCCTGACTGCTACCTGTGTTTGTGCTCTGTTCTTGGACTGTGATCGCCTGTGTTCTGATTGCTGTTTCAGCTACTGGACTCTGAGCCTGAACTGAGATCGTTACAACCATAGTCATGTCAATTATAGTGATGGACTGTGATTTGTAGTGAACTTTTGTGGTGTCACTTCCAGGGTCCTCTATCTATTGAGAACCACTGTTGAACTGAACGTCCTGTCTGATAGTGTAGCGTTGATGGGGGTCACCCAGGAGAGACCACACATTTCTGATGGTAGGTGCATGCTTCACCCCAGAGCAATGTTGGAAATTACACTACTTTAGCAGGGCGCCTGCCAGACCAACCAGATTCTTTTCGGTGCATGCTTAGACTTATTGTAACATACACAGCTGGATACAGGTGTCCACGCAAGTTGGTTAGGGGAATAACTGTTACTATGATATATACAGTCACAACTAATATCACCTGTCAGGCAGGGATGGGGTCCAAAGCTTAGTATCAACGTTACAAACAATCTGTACAAACAGCTGCTGGAAAGCTGAGGCTCTTACCCAGTGGTACAGGGGAAGCAGACAGCCTGAGGTAGCACCTACAGGGGAGATTAATTCTGCTCACCCAAGCCCTAGTTGGGTACACTCAAAGAGAGATTGCTGAATTATGTAGTTCATCAGGCTTGTACTTGTAGCCTGCACCCACTAGGATGTGACGAGGGAGGAGTCACACTTGTCCAACAGGCACCCCTATCATACATCATGCGTGTGGGGTCGTTCCTCTGCAAATTACAGAGGACAGCGATGAGAGACCAGAGAGAACAATTCTAAGACCCCTCAAGAAGCTAAGCAATAATATACTGTATATAACCTTTGCCCAGAGGTGTGGCCTGGCCAGTTGTTGGACAGAGAACAGAATGAAGGGGAATAACATTTACTTCAAGGGATATATACAATCACAATCACCATCACCGTCAGGCAGGGATGGGGTCCAGGGCTTAGGATCCACATTAGAAACAGTCTGTACAACCAGCTGCTGGAAGGCTGAGGCTCTTACCCAGTTGTACAGGAGAGGCAGTCTGTTTAGGTAGCACTTTCAGGGGAGATTCATTCTGCTTGTTCAAGCCTTAGTTGGGTATACTTTATAACAATAGGGTAACTTATGTTTGTATATTTATTTACATTGGAGTGTGAGGCTCGGTGTCAGTTAACCCCCCCCGATCCCCCCACACTCTTCACCTACAGACATAGATGTTGTGCCATCCCAGCACACGGCTGCTCCCAGGTCTTATGTGCACCAGGGATTGACAATGGACCAGGAGTCATGTAGCTCTAATATGTCTCTTCAAGTGTTAATGTAAATGTTCCCTTCTTTCTTCACCCTACAATTAGGAGCAGAAGGCAGGGCAACCTCATTTTGTTTTTATAGTAGGATTTGTTCTAGTTATGTACAAGTTTTTTTAAAAAGCGCACCACGGGCGATTACAATGCCCTTCTCTAGACCCAAAACATGTCCCTGTTGGAGTTGTGCTCTAAAAAAAGTGACGTCTCCTCCATTACATGGGGGTCAATTGCAGCCTACTCACCGCCCCTTCGGAGTTATTATTTGATGTCATTGGGGGCAGACCTGGAAGGATCGGTGTGTACGCCGATACAGAGAATCACCTGAGGGTTTTCGACAGATAGATGAGTTTGATTGTAGTTAGATTGGAGTGAGTTTTATGAGCAAAGAAATTCAGCTAAGTGTCACTTCCTGTATTATCCGCCGGTGCAGAGTGTCACTTACATGTTCCAAATACCGGAAGTGACACCCATGCTTGTTAGCAGCAGCTCTGATGCTTCCAGTGAACGCTGTGACCCCTGTGAAAAGGTTGTTCTACTCCCGAGGGGGGCCCAACGCACAGGTTGAGAACCGCTGCAGTACAAGGATTAAGGCAGAGCCACTCTCGGAAATCTCTGAGCCATATACTTGGGGCTTCTATCTGAAAAAGTTGTCGAGCAAGGGTTGAGTCGAGAGTGTTGATGGATTAGCAGAGCCTCACGCTGTACGGGAAGCAAGGTACCATGCCTGCCGTTGTTGTCGCACAATCGGCTAGGCACTCGGCTTCCCGTACAGTGTGAGGCTCTGTTAGGCCAAGTCTACATTATGCCGCCCAAGCAACCCCCATTTTGGGAAACTCGGTGTGTGCGTGCCCATAGTGCCAGCCCCGCTTGGGAGCTGTTTAGGGCGCGGTATTGCCATGCAGGTAATATCGCGTCCTATACATTACTACTGGCAAACCGCTCCCGTAAACACATCGGTCGTGGTTTGGTAAACAATGGGCACAGCACGTGTTTCCTGTGGGATGCCCCTGGATCCAGTTCCAGTTCTGAATACGCGCCCGCTGTCGCGCCGCCCCCAGCCAAGGGCATGACACGCCAGTATAGACTGGCACAACATTCGCCATAGGAATTTACAGGGGGGTGGCTGCACTGCGCGGTTTTCCCAAAGTGTAGACCACAACGTTTTCTGTAGTGTAGACACAGCCTTAAGACGGGCCCCCTGGCAGCTGACTGCCAGGCCCCCCTAGCTGCTTGGGCCCGGGACAGAAGTGCCCCCTTTCCCCCCTGACAGCAGCCCTGGACAAATGTTTTGGATTCTTTGTTTAGAACAATAAATATTTTATAGAACGGAGACAATACTACTTATTATTATGAACTTTTTCTAAAGCACCAACAAGAAGATTACAGTTATGAAACAATCAAGAGCAGGCATGTCATCTGGCACCAAAAATGTTATGTGTATAAATGTATGCCATGGAGATGTACACATTGTCCTCATTGCATAACCTTCAGTATTGACAATTATATCAAGTTGATGCCATCTTTCAAGACATTTGCAATTCGCTCTGCCATGCCAACTTCTATGCCAAATCCTGACTGATCCCATTGCTTTACAAACAATGCTTGGAGTTTCTCAGAATTTGTGGTCTTATGTCTGCCCCCTCTGATGGATTGTCCACAAGTTGGATTAAGGACTTGGGGGGGTTCCTGGCCCAAAATTTCAACGTTTTGGTCCCTGAGCCACTTAGTTATCAATTTGGCCTTATGACACGGTGCTCCATTGTGCTGGAAAACACATTGTTCTTCACCAAACTGTTCTTGGATTGTTGGAAGTTGTTGCTGTTGGACAATGTTATGGTTTCATTCTTTATTCATGGATGTTTTCCTGCAGAATGATGAGTAAGCTCCCTCCATTGTATGAGATGCAGCCTCACACATGAATAGTCTCAGGGTGTTCTATACTGTTGGCATGAGACAGGACTGATTGTAGTTTCTACCTTTTCCTCTCTGTAGCGGAGCGCTGGGGTGACATAGGCCTTCTCTGCTCGAATACCGAGGGGTACTGAAGAACCAGGTAACTAGCACAGGAAGCACAGCATACATAGTACCCAAGTCTATCCAGGAACATCCATCACTCTTCCCAATAACTGGACGACACTCAGTTTCAGGAGCAGAACACTCGTTTAATGCCACATAGCCGTCTTTTTATCCCATTCTCCCATGCAAGGGAGACACCTCCAGAAAGACGATCTATTGTTCAATCACATAAATCAATCACCAGCCCGCACCTCCCCTCACCCTGAGACATAATCTAATCACCAGTCCAGGGAGACAGACACTGTACCTATTGTGTTCTTGCTGAACCAGATGCTCCGCAGGGGACTGTCCTTTCCATCCATCACTCTCCAGGCAATTAACATGACATTGTCTAATCAACAGGTAAACCAGTTATGTTAGTCTTTGTGTTTATACAGACACACTATCCAGACCTCTGTATGGACAGAAGTGACCTAATATTGCAATAATAATAATAGATATGGACAGCCACCATTAAGCATTAGGGGTAATAGCTCAATGCAATCCGCTACACTCTCCATTCAATCTCTTTTACAGATATCCCAAACATTAGGAAAGGGGCTTCATCGGAGAAAAGGACGTTCCCCCAGTCCTCAGCAGTCCAGTCCCTCTACTTTTTGCAGAATATTAGTCTGTCCCTGAAGTTTTTTTTTTGGAGAAAGGTGGCATCTTTGCTTCTTGATACCAGGCCTTCCACTTAATGTCTGAGGAAATTCCTCATGATACAATGATCCAAATCCAAATAATCATTGTATCCTGAGGAATTCCTCATATCCGCTGCACGGATCATATCTGTTGGACTACTTTGGACTTTATTTATTGATTTATATGAATTAAATGTGATAATACCTGTTTTTACTACATTGGCCTTTAAAGTCTCTTTGCTCCTTCATTGGGGGAATTGTACCTGATGCCTTTCATGCAGGACGGAGTTTTTTAACCCTCTCCTGCATGTGGGCAACAATGTCTATGTACTACTAACTACATTGACATCATTGCCGCGCTGCTTTGGAAATGTGTTATTCTTCACACATTGGACATTTGTCGCATACACAGCGCTGTGTGGTGTGTGCTTCTGGTTAACACCAGCAAAGTCTAACACAAAAAAGTCAAATGTCGTTACCACAATTTTAACCCTCTGAGGGTCTGCCACGTGGCACGTTTTTTTTATAACCGTGCCACAGGCAATCCTGCTCAGCTGAGGGATGTAAACAAAAGTCCGGCGTCGCTGGAGACGCCGGACTTCTGCTGACAGAAAGCGACGCCCCTCCAGTTTGAAGGAGGTCTATGGCGCCGCCTACCCCCGCCCCCTTCACGTCACCGGTGATGCGATCGGGGGCGGACCCGGAAGCATCGGCATACATGCCGATGCTCCCGACCGCCGTCAGAAGACGGCGAGACCTCGGGCGTTCCTCCGGCTAACTCGGGCTGAGTTTCATGATGCAGTTAATTCGGGGAGAACGCTCAGAAGGTTAACAGGAAACCCCCTGCTGACTAATACTAAACATTTTAGTCCACATACCTATCATGTATGGAAAATCGCCATCGCTGTATCATATATCATCGAGAGTATCTCTAATACAAATGGTTAGATTCTCCCTGCTGCCTACACATCACACAGTACAATCAGATTATAAATTACTAATGAAGTCTGCTTAAAGCCCCCCATACACCTTTAGATCTCTCTGTCAGATATCCTTTAGATCTACCAACAACTATGTAGTGCCGGGTCCTCTGCGATTGAACACAGGAAGACTTGATGGTTTAGAAAGTCCCTCATATTACATGGTTTTGGTAAAACAAAAGGAGATCTAAAGGGAATCTGACAGAGAAATCTAAAGGAGTATGGGGACCCTTAGGATCAATCATAAATCCCTATTAAGACTCTGGAAAACAGAGTGAAAATTTAAAGGGGTATATACTCATTATGCATACTATGCATAAAGCATATGCATATAAAAAATATTTAATAGAAAAACAAATAAATACAATGTATATATAGTGGACCCTTGACTTACTAACTGAATTTCTTGAGAAAAGTTGGTTGTAAGTTGCAAGGTCGTTTCTTGTGCTATGCAGAATATGCGTGTACATAGGGTCCCGGGGATCACTGGGGGTCCACAAACATGATCGCTCCCATTCAGGGATTCACTATCTTTCTCTCTTCTCTTCTGTTAACTGGGGGGCGGTAGCTCGGGTTTGTGTGATGCATTGTGTACTCTCTTTCCTCTGCTGGAGGGGGGCAGGGTGCGATGTGAGGTGTCCTCTCTTCCCTATGTCGG
>CM070043.1:49114211-49132857 GCA_036250615.1 Ptychadena robeensis | reverse complement strand
AAAACAGATTTATTTGCAGACTTACATGCAGGAACAAACACAGGTGAAAAAGTCCGGGGTTCAGGGGTGTCCAGGGTTCAGGTTCAGGGTTCAGGTTCAGGGTTTAGGTTCAGGGACAAGAAGCCAGGCCAAGCAAACAGCAACAATGAACAGCAAATGTGGTCTGGATGAAGCACACCTAAATAGCCCTCAGCTAACGAGGAAGGTGTGAGCTCCACCCAGCCCATGCTTGCAGGGAGCCACCTGCTGGCGACTGTGGGACCAACCCATGGATGGGCAATCAGTGCCACCAGCAGGCGGTGACCGGAATAGCCAGGGTCCTAACACTTTATTATGTTGTTATCACTGACCCAGAATGAGTATGCCATTTAGGGGTTTAGAAGTGTAACTGAAACTACTCAAGCCCAAAGATCAGTTTTCACTTCAGAGCCACCAAGCCTCCATCAGTAAAGCCGGCCATACACCTTTAGATCTCTCTGTCAGATATCCTTTAGATCTACCAACAACTATGTAGTGCCAGGTCCTCTGCGATGGAACACTGGTAGACTTGATGGTTTAGAAAGTCCCTCATATCACATGGTTTTGGTAAAACAAAAGGATATCTAAAGGAAATCTGACAGAGAAATCTAAAGGTGTATGGGGGACCCAAGGATAGTGCATTTGACTGAACCCCATAAGCTATTCTGCTACAACCACCACTACGATAGACATGTTTAAACATAAAAGCGGAGCTACCACCTCACTGGGCACTTTACACTATCAGCAGCAGCACTGCTGATAATTAGACAATCACTGCTCAAAATGTAAAGAAAAATGTTCCTTACAGCAGGAGAGGCGATTCTCAGGCTCATCCCTCCCACTGTGTGACGCACCCGCCGCGACAAGCTGCTTAACAATCATGGCAGGGACAGCTGGGAAGAAGTCCGTAGTCTTGTGTGACTTGGAATGCAGCTTCACATCTGCAGAATCTAACATGATGTAATCGAAGCTCCATCTAGTGGCCGTTTTATAGAATCAGAGCCCCATAGTCAGAATGAAGTGTGGGCGAAACTGCTTCTATCTGCCCTTAATAATGATTTCCCTGGGAATGAGTAAGTGAGGAAGGCAAGTAAGTTTTTTCATTCTGTAGCAGTTTTCACAGATGTATACTGCTGACAGGTGAGTATTATGTCAATGTAATGTATGTGTTCTTTTTTATTTTGAGTATAGAACCGCTTTAAATACAATATTTGAGGGCCGCCATCAGACATTTCGGGGGGCCCATACTAGGTAATTTTTCTGGCAACCCCCTGATCTGAGGGCTCCAAAGGATACTTACCACTACCCCTTTAACTCCCTGGTCTATTGGCTCCAGAGGATGCTTACCCAGTGGTGCACATTACTTTTTTAGTGAGCTCCTCAGATAAGGAGAGGGTGTTTGTTACTCACCCCATATGTAGCATGGTATTAATAAGTAGAATCTTCCTCACTTTTACACTTTCACAGTAGTGTATACTTGAAGTTGTTTGTACAACCATTTATTGTGTTTGAGCTTTAATCTCAACTCAATCTGCAATATCAACTTTAGCCACAAGATGTTGATAGTGAACAATTGCCGTCAATTTACAGATCAGGTCACCGGCAACTTTCACACACATTGGAGGGGGGCGGTAGGGGATGCTTCAGGTCTCTCCCCTCTCTGGCTAGTACGCAGATGCTTGGAGGCTGCTGTCCGGGTCACAGGAACGGGCAGTGAACAGCTGGGCCCCCCTAGGTGGTTGGGCCCGGGACAGGAGTGCCCCCTGTCCCCGCCTGAGGGACACTGCAGTACTTACAACTCTGCTACTGCTTCTGTGAGGGTTCTGCTCACACAAAGCTCAGACCCCACCTCCATTCCCAGTCACATGACATTTGACCATAGCTGACATTGCCATATTTAACATTAACGATGAAGCTTTGTAGTTATAGTGTCTACTAATCATATTCTATTAAGCTTTTTGCTCTATGTCCTTCTCTATAGAGAGTGGCTATCGTACATGGATTGTGTTACTGCCAGTAGCGCTGATTCTCCTGGGATTCTGTCTGATGTTTATAATATATAAGAAGAAAAAACAACGACGGAAAGGTATTTTTTTCTCTTGAAATTTTTATAAAAATTAACCAAGAAAAGAGCAGAATAATTCAGTAGTCCAATAGGCTAATAAACTTTTCACGCTTCCCTTTATTTAACATGCCCATGTGGGGTAAGGGATGAAAAGTAAACATATGTATACCCTCCCCCGCTTATGCATAAAGAATGCAGTAAACAAAATGCCAACTTAGGGCTTGTTTCCACTAGAAGCGGAAGCCCGCGGCGCGGCTGCAGCCGCCCCCATTCATCTCAATGGCGCTGGTCCCCTGTCCGCGGAATCGCGCTGCCGTCCGCCTAAAAACTCGGTCGACCGAGTTTTTAGGCGGCCGTCCGCCCGATTCCGCGGCCGCCCAGCACTGACCGCGGCCATAGGGATGAATGGCCGCCGCTAAGAACCGCATGAGATGCGGTTCTTAGCGGCGGCGGTCCTTAGCGGCGGCAGCCGCACCGCAGGCTTCCGCATAAGTGGAAACTCAGCCTTAGATTTTGCAGCACCCCATCCTCCGGGTGTCATCTCCTTCAGGGCTAGGGCAGCCCCTGCCCAATACAGGGACAGAGGGAAGACTCTCAGCTACACCTTTGGGCAGTGGTGGGGTTCACCCTCACAGACGTGTGGTCTCTGTCTCCCACAGGGACTATCCACACTGAAGACCACTAAGAGAAGAAAACAGAAGACCACCCCCCTAGAAAAAGGGCCCTATATCATCTATCTCTAGGCAGGGAACTCCCATATGGCTGGTGACAGTTATACCCCAAGTTTATTAAAGGCATATATAGTAATAACCATTGGGACAGACCAGTGGTCTTCCATGGTGTGGATGGTCCATATGCAGCAGTGAAGGGGTCTGCTGGTGTGTATCCACCAAGATACACCTGCTAGACCCTAACGAGATGGCCGGGTGTGTCTCCAAAAAGGAGCTGGGACCAGCCAGTCAGGGCTCCCAGATGAGGTTGGAGCAAACACAGGGCACACAGGGAGTATGTGGCCCCATGCCGATGGCTGCTAGGAGGCAGGCCATTAAGGGTTCCTAAAGGAAGGAACTGTTGTTGATCGGTGCGAAGCCAGGAGGCTTGGCATTTTCGAGTCACTTTTGCTTATTTGGATGTCTAGTAACCCCTGCGAGGGTAACCCTTTATTTGGACTGTGTGCTCAAAAAAACATTAGTGATAAGCGGCATAGGCAATATTCAAATTCACGATATTTCACGAATAATTTTACTAATATTCGATTCTATATTCGTGAATATTCGCAATCGCGCATGCAATTATAATCGCCTCGTAATTATCTTTAAAATTAATGGTCACGTGTGCTATTTATTTGCCATTAATTCCATGCCCATAAGCATAACAATGCGAATATTCAAAATTGCGAATATCCGCCACCATATTCGCGAATTCTTGAATAGCCGATATTTGCCGAATATATTCAAAATTCAAATATTCTAGCTCAACACTAATAAACATGGGCAGGAGCCCTTAAAAGGATAAAAACGTGTGGATTGATGCTGTGAGAGCACCGTTTGAGCTGATTCCCCACACCATGTTAACCCTTCAGACACAGGTTACTCATATAACAAACATGGCTACCCCGTTATAGGAGGGTTTTTTTTACCAATCTAAACATAACAAGATATTTTCATTTCCTTCCATGAAAGCCAAGAACCCACCATACAAAGGCTTATGAAATCCCATTCATTATTTAGTCTCAAAAGGGTGGCATGAGCTTGTTCCCCCAAGGTAACATTAGTACAGTGGACCCTTGACTTACAAACTAAATCGGGGGGTTGGTTGTAATTCAAGACTATTTTTCCCAATAAGAAATAATGAAAATACTCATCATGCATTCTGATCCTCCCAAAGCCCCCCATACCTCATATTTTCGTAATAATAAATCATTGTAGTGTAGCCCTGCTAATTACTATAATTTATATGTGAGGATGTGCTATGCATTTTGGACACTGGATGGCAGCAGGGAGACGACTGTATGAGAGACAATGGGGCAGGAAGTGATGGAGAGGACACACAGGAAGGAGGAAGGGAGTTCCAGCCTGCCTCATGTGAGGGAGAGACGAGCTGGGAGCGTGGTGAACACTCAGGTGCTGGGACAGTGACTACCAGACGAGTGGAGGAGCCGGGACCCGGGTGGAGAGGATCCTAGAGACTGGATTGCCGTTCTGCCATGAGGATCTTGGACCCTGATCTGTTGAGACCGGATTGGCGGGATCGCATTGGCGCCATTCATCGCAGAGGATCCTGCACGCGGCTGCGTATTCAGCTAAGTACCCTCAACCTTTACCACTTGGATTACAAATAGAGCCAGCGAGCTCTCTATCGTTCCAGCAAGGGCCCTTACGTTTTGGTACCGGACGGTAGTCAAGGGAACTAGCTGGCCAGCTAGGGGTGGGGGTGCTTATTGTATGTGTCTCCCTCAAAGTTGCTTCACTGTTTTTTTTGCTAGTATTGTGTTAGTCAGTCAGTGGGCTATTTAAAGTTAGCGAAGACTGTTCACCTGTGTTAAACCGTGTCATTTGCCATTTTCTTGTTGGTGCTTATATTTGCCCGCGTTTACAGGGCCAATACCAGGGCAGCCTTTGTACCCCGCCTTTGGTCCCTAATAAATCTTTACTATTATTGCAACCCTATCTCCTTGGTGTGTCGGGCTAGGGTCTGGGGAGGTGAATCGCCTGAAGCTGCCGCAGGAGAAGACCCGAAGGTACACACTTACAGCAGCACCCACGGGTGTCAGTGCTACAGTATAATATGTGTAACTTATCAGAAACACCAAAACATTTCCTGGTGTTCTCACTAAAAAGTTACAATGTGGCGAGCCAACCATAAACAAGAATTTTTAATCACCTGTTACGGGGGCTGCCGTGCACCGCTGCCCTCCTACTTACCTGTCAGTATCCAGGACAGAGGAGGTGACCAGGAAGGCAACACACACTGAGGTCCAGACAGAGATGGTGGTGACAAAAAACGGATTTAATGAAGGACTTACAGGCAGGTAGACAAACAGGTGCAAAAGTCCAGGGGTGTTCAGGGTTCAGGTTCAGGGACAAGAAGCATAAAGCCAGGGGAAGCATGAAGTCCAGACAAGCAAACAGAAACAATGAACAGCAAGCATGGTCTGGATGAAGCAGACCTAAATAGCCCTAAGTTAACGAGGCAGGTGTGCTCCACCCAGCCCATGCTTGCAGGGAGCCACCTGCTGGTGACTGTGGGACGAACCCATGGATGGGCAATCACAGTGCCACCAGCAGGCGGTGACTGGAACAGCCAGGTTGCTAACATTACCGTTTTCAGTGTTGAATGCTGTTCTGCTGGAATCTGCTCCTCATTTCTTACTGTGCTAGGAAGAGAGGATGACATGGAAGATGGTTATTGTTGGGAAGGAGAGTCCCCTTCTATAAAAACATCAGAAATCCGGGTCTCCGGTGTCCTTATTTTCTCTCCTTGGAAGAGTCTGTAGACTTTTGCTAAAGAGATGGTCCATAACGACATGATGGGCTTATTATGGACATTCACATGATCACCACTTCTTCACTATTTCCTTTTTCTTTTCAGTTGTGATTGTTATTTTTACCTTCTCTTTCTTCCTTCTGTCTTTTCTAGCCATTTTGGAGCCATTTTGATGCTCTGTCTGGAATCAAGCCCTCAAATACGAGTATCAGGTCTCAGAGTGCAGCTGAAGCCCCCCATACACGTTTAGGTTGTGACCCGATGTTTTGTCATCACGCGCGGTCAATCGGCCAAAACATGGGGTCACAATCAGCCGGGCACCCTTTGTGTGTCCGTTGGGTGCCCCTAGCAGCTCAGGCCACCGCCAGGGCACTGACAGTTAAGGGAACCCGGCAGACAGCATCTAGGAACCCGGCCGTTAGAACAGGCTGCGAAGTCACAGACTGTCAATAAGCTAGTAGCCTAGCATGTAGGGAGAGGGAGAAGCTGCTAGCCCCCCCCCCTTCCCCCTTACAGCTACTGAGGGAGAGAAACAGGCAGCTGCAGACAGGTTCTGTGTCCTCAGCCCCATCGGATCACCGACAGAGCTGAGGAGACATACCCATACTTTGGACGGGGACACTTGTTCCTGCCTAAAGTATTAGACCGATCTTCGAATTAATGACATATCCGGAATGGCTAAGATCGATTTGGCAGCCGATTTCAGCCCTTTAAGCATTAGAGCTACACCTGATATTTCAGCCGACCAACTGCTCTAAGTGGTATGGGAGGGCTTTACAAATGCTTCTCTGACATCCCCGGTCTTTGTTTACAACTGCGCAAGTGGAAACACATTTTGGCCTCGGACGTAATTCTGATTGTAAGCCATTGTAAGACTTTGCTTTGAAGTAAAAACAAAAATTTGGGTTGTTACTCAAGTTGGTCTTAACTCAAGCTGGTTGTAACTCAAGGGCCCACTGAATTAGGAGGCGTGCATAGCTGCAGTAGGATGACAGGTAATGTGTTGAGTAAAGTTCCACAAACTAAATGTCTGTATTTTTTTTGTAGATCAAATTGAATTGGAAATAATAAATCCAGGAGTGATTACGTATGCAAAACTTCGAACGGCAGAGTCAAAGGAATCTAACCAGGTCTGTTTCCTAAAGATGGTTTAGTGTTTGGAAAAGTGTCAACCTCCCTGGCAATTACCCAGAGTATAGCTCGGGGTTAGTGATGGCCGAACATCAGCTGTGGCTGTTTGCGAACAGGCGAATCGAACTTCTGCAAATACCCGCCGCGGAAACATGCGAACGGCGAACCTCCATTGACTTTAATGGAGGGCGAATTTCTCAAACCTTCAGGTCATATTTGTGGCCAAAATACCAATAAAAAAATGTCAAAATGGTGCGACCACCTGGACGGTGTCATGCCAGAGGGGTCAATGGCTAAACTTCTCCCCTAAACTATGGATTTTTTCAAATACTGTTTCTTCAGGTCTAATGGCCGGAAATCACATCTAGAGTAAAGTTACCGGACAGTACCTTCTGCAGCGCATAACATTTAGTCAGATCTCTCTGCAATGCATAATACGGCATACCTCACCCACAGAGAAGGACTTTTGTATATCAGTTATGATGAACTACCGTATTTTTCGGACTATAGGACGCACCGGACCATAAGACGCACCCAGTTTATAGGGCAGGAAATCCATTTCACATCAATTGGGTTAATGCAATGAATTCAATGAAGGCAATATTCAATTCAGCCAGCAGGGGTCACCAGCAGCAGTACACTCTCAGACTCAGCATCTTCACACTGATCGGGAGGAGGAGGAGGGAGGGGGCAGAAATCAGTCTTCTCCCTCTGCTCTGATCAGCTGGGAAGATCAGCTGTGATTGTGTCCGTGGGAACTTCTGAGTTATTGCGGTTCCCACTGACACTGAGAGAGGGAAAGATGGCAGTCCATCTCTCACTCTCTCTCCATTGCCTATGCCAGCAAAGCTTTGCTGGCAGGCAATTATACAGTACACCTGGGAGAGCTGACACCAGCCGGCATCTCTCGACTGACAGCTCCTCCAGCCTACCGGCTAATCTCCTTCCCGGGAGAGCTGGCAGGAAGCCAAGATGCGACCACCAGCGACCGAGTGGCCACGGGGGTCGCACATTCGGACCATAAGACGCAGGCACTTTTTGCCCCCAATTTTGGGGGTGAAAAATTGCGTCTTATGGTCTGAAAAATACGGTATATGTAAAGGTACCCATACACAGGTCGATTTTACAGTCCATTCCTGGCCGATCGATCACCAGGCGCGTGCACGCCGATCGATCGACGAGGAATCGAGTGCAGCCCACCTTGACCGATGGACCTCCACCGATCGACATGGCCCCCAAATCGGATCGGCCAGGGAACCAACCTGTCAGTGTTTTCGGATAATTTCTGAATCGATCGACTGGTAACAGAATCGTCCAGGAATCGGTGGCCTAAGGTGGTAGGCACAGATTTGTATGGTCCATCGATCGACGCCTGTGACTTCACCAGAATCGATGGGATCGTCGATGGATCGCTCAGAAATCGACACGTGTATGGCTAGCTTAACAGAATACCTTAGCTATAGCTACGAATCACTGGATGGAGTGTAATAGCAAAGTAGCTCAGCCATCCTTCAATCAGCAGCAGCTCTCCCTATCTATCTAGTACTGGAGACACAGGATAAATGTAAAATGGCTGCTGGGGGGGGCTTCTTTTTTAAGGGGGGGGGGTATCCTCCAGGAGCGAAAGAAAGTGTTATTGGCTGTACTGTCCCACCTGACTATAGGGCGTGGGGTCGCACTTTGTCTCCATGTTAAGGTATAGGGGGCGGGTCGAACATGGAAACACTTTTAATTAGTGTTTAGCTCAATTATTCGAATGGCGGATATTTATTGCGAATATCTGCAATTTGAGAATTTGCAAATGTCTCAAATATGGCGGCGGATATTTGCGATTTTTAAATATTCAACTGGATCCCGCGTGTATGGCCATGCATCGCGATAATACTAATCGCAACATGATAGTTAACTTTGAAGATAATTGCAATGTGATTATTATTGTCGCGATGCTTGGCCATATGCGTGAATTTCGTATTTATGAATATGTAATCAAATATTAGGCCGAACCGCCCACAAGGCAGACAGTTCGGCTGCGAACATGGATGTTCTCCCTCCCTCTAGCCGGCGAGCATTACGACCCGCCCCGTTCGCTGGCAAGAAGGAGCTTACTATTCTTTTCCTGGCAGGATCAGGAGCAGCAAGATCCTGCCGGAGGAAGAATCTTTTCCATAGAAAAGTAGAGAACATGGTCTTCTAGTGAAATGCCGGCTTGAAAACCCGGAACTGACGTCAGTGACGTCTAATCCGGCTATCCTAACCAGGAACTATGCGTTCCAGGTACCGGGTGTGATGTCACTGACGTCGCTTCCGGTTTTTCAGATTTACAGATGGACGGCGGACTTCTTTAATAGTTCGATCCTCCTGGTCGCGGATCGGACCTGGCCGAAGTTCAGCCATCACCAATTAGTAGAATTATTTGCAAAATATCTACTTTTAATTGTTTATATCGACACTTTGAGAATTTGTGAAGATCTGGAATATAGCGCTATATCTTCATAATCTCAAATATTCAACATTCTGGGGAAAGTATTGTGCGTTGTGTTCACAATATTCACATGTACAAGTGCCGATTTTCCCAATGAATGACTTCTATGAGTGCTGTCTTATGTGGTGATTACACTGTCGCTGCTATTGCACATTCTGCCACTAGATGTCACTGTGACCACACATTGCGTTCACAATATTCACATGTACAACTGGCGATTTTCGCAATGAATTACTTCTATGAGTGTTGTCTTATGTGGTGATTACACTGTGGCTGCTATTGCACATTTTGCCATTAAAGGTCACTGTGACCACACATTGCGTTCACAATATTCACATGTACAAGTGGCGATTTTCACAATGAATGACTTCTATGAGTGTTGTCTCATGCGGTGATTACACTGCCGCTGCTATTGCACATTCTGCCACTAGATGTCACTGTGACCACACATTGCGTTCACAATATTCACATGTACAAGTGGCAATTTTCGCAATGAATGACTTCTATGAGTGTTGTCTCATGCGGTGATTACCCTGCCGCTGCTATTGCACATTCTGCCACTAGAGGTCATGTCATAACACACATCCGGTAAACAATATGCATGTGTACAAGTGCAGATTTTCACGATGAAGGTGATAATGACTAGAGATCACAAATTGGCGAATTTACTGCGCATATTAGGTGAAAAATTTGTGATATATTGCTAATACGAATATTGCCTACGCTGCTCATCACTAACTGAGAAGAGAAGTGGTATTGAGCCTTCTGCTTTTCTCCACAAAACATTCACCAATGTATTATAAAGTCTTCAGCCTAACATTTCTTCACGGTCAAATTATTCAAACTTTTTTTTCTCATTGTTCAGGTATCCAAAAAGGACTGCAACCCCCAAGTGGACCCAAGCGCAGGCATTGTGTACAGTACTATGAGACACGCCAACACCTGAACCCAACAGAATTTTTGAAAAAGCTTACTACGGATGGCGGCAGTTTTCCAAGGGACGCTGCAGGAATCCTATACGCACTTACGGCCGCTATGCTGTAAATTTGCATGAGTTGACTGAAGTGGACATGTAGCGAAGTGGGAAGTGCTTGGTAGGAGAAACCTGTGACTAAGGGGTTAAGTGCGCTGTGCTGGGATTCTGTAAAGCTAGCCATACACGTGTCGGATTCCATGGCCAATTGATCACTTCCCCGATCGATTCCGGCGATTCTGCCGGGAATCGCAGGTGTGATCAATCGGCCAATTAAGAGTATCCATCGCTGCATACCACCTTAAACCAACGGATTCCGGGACGATTCCACCTCCGATTCCACCTCACAAATGGCAACTCCCCCTGATCTGGGCAGAATCGGATCAGAAAGACCAACATGTTGGTTCTCTGTCGGATCCGATTCTGAGCCCCTGAACGATCCGACCTGATCGATTGGACAAGGTGGGCTGCATGCGATTCCGGCACGATCGTTCCGCGTGCACGCGCCCGGAATCGATCGTGCCGGAATCCGGTGGGAATCCGACACGTGTATGGGGGCCTTAAGGGAGTAGTTGGGTTCCCGGGGGAGTTGTGAGGGATAGTTATATCCCATTTTGGGAGGTGGGAGGATGGAATGTATGCAGCCCTAGCATGGGGCTTCTCTCCCCTTCACCACGTAGCTTGATACACTCCGGTTTATAACTTACCTCTCCACCCGCAGGCGGCTGCCGTCTGACACTACCTGCCCACTGGCATCCCCCACTATCTCTGGACTGGTCATGCCTGATCTGGACATTCGGGGGTTGCCCCTTTGGGTGCCTTGGGACCCCTTCCGATCTGGGGGGTACCTTGACGAAATCCACCAGATCCTGACTATATCTGTGGGCAGTGAGTACACCATACACAGATATTAGAAACCAGTATCAATATTGTATTTTGATTATGTGAAAATGATTTGAATATCTTTTGATGATAGAAATTTGATGCACCTACATATCTCCTGATGAAGCTACTTTAAGCGAAACGCGTCGAGAAGGTGTTCTTCAATATTGTTGGATTGTTGTCATCGATGTATATTGCAAATAATTGTTACCCAATAGGATTGCACATTTTGTATGGAATGTCATCTGTCTCATTTTTATCTTTTACCATATTTATGTATTATGCACTGTGAACGTATTGTTTATTCTATGCCTTAATCAACAATACATTTTTAGACATCAGTGGACTAACTATGTGCCCTTAAAGTTCCTTGGAGCTTTCAGTCTCCCACTGGTAAGCACATTGGGGGACTTAGCAGATTACCCCCTTTGTGCTTCTCCAAAACCGTTCGCATATTTCTGTAAGGGAATATCATGTGATCTGCTGGGCAGAGCAGGTGCCTGTGTGTGTCTGTGTTTTGTCTCTGTAAAGGTCAAAAAACATGTCAGAAGATTCTATCTGATGTATCTGTGACATGCTATATGGGAGTGCCCAGCCGGGGGGACAGGTATTATAAGGCCAAGTTAGGGGTGGAGCTAGGTCTTTCCAGGAGTATCCAAGTGGCGTGGTTGTGAAGTGTCACACTGGACACTAGCCCTCATGGGAATGAACACCACTGGTCCAGGGGCTGGAGATAACAGACCACAGAGATGTAACCAGTGACTTTCCCCGTTGTCCTCCTCATGGGGACAAGGTTACCCTAGTCCTGGTAGGAGGTGACACCGGGTGGAGTGCAGAGCTAGGAAGAGAGAAACAGGCTGAGATGGCAATGGCTGGTCCCAGGTGGCTGGCATGGACTGTGAATCTGCACCATGATGTGGAGAATAAACGTCAGATCTTATACCAAAGTGTATGGACTTATTGAGACATTGTGAAACGGCCTGGTGAGGATAGGAGGATAGGGGAGTTGATTTTGTTCAGCTATGGTACCATTGTATTCTGGAGCCGGACTCAGGCTGGTGAAATGTAAACAAACAGACAGCATCGCCATCTTGTGGCCATACTGATAATGTGCAAGAAAATTATTTTGTTACTTTATTTTTGTTTTGCTTTATTGTCTTGTTGACTGTTAATTTGACAGAGAACTTAAATAAAAGTTGTTTATTGATGGACACTTGTGTTCCTTAACTGTGTCTGTGAGGACATTATTCTAACGTCGGGCAGTGTGAGTGGATGCACTACCACTCCCAATAAACGATTGTCCACTCGTCCAGATAGGGGATATTTACAATGTTTACTAGCAGGCAGGTTATATACAGGCATTCTCCATCACCCAAATGGTAGGATTGGGGCATACAGCTTAGGATTTACAGTTGGGAACACGTGCCTAAGCAGCATGCTGGAAGTGGACAGAAGTAGCTCTCACCCAAGATGTGGTCAGTCCAGGAGAGGAGGCTTGATCCAGTCGATAGGCCTCAACTCTGCTACAGTGACGCACAGCGATCCACACAGGATGCAGGAAAAAACAGAATGACCCAGAATGTTCTGTGAGACACCATTTTATAGCCTAAGGCCAAGGAGTGGCCAATATCAGTAACTGGCAGATGAGGTTAGCTACATTGAGAACTGGGAGGGCTTTGGCTCAACCTCGGGTGACTCAGCAGCAGGTGCTTGACACATTAACATATTTTACAGGCAATAACAACATTTTACAGACATTAACCATGTCATGGCCAGACCTATGTATATACACATTTAAGTGAATTTCCACTTCACTACATTATCACGACTAATCGACTCGACTTTGACAGTATCGTAAAAAGTACAGCCATGGTCTAAAAACTGATGTTAATGAAGATACAGCAATGATGCTGTCAGGGGGGTGAGGATGCCGCAAGTTAAGGCCCCCACACACGTAGCAAGCAGGGACCGACAGATGAGCTGTTGTGTGCAGCGTGATGACCTCATCACGCTGCTCTCCATCGCTCAAGTTATCGGCGGTTCGGTACGTGTATGGACAGTGGCGGTTAAAGACATGGGCAACCTGGCCGTTTGCCCAGGGACGCATCATTTCAGGGGCGGCATGTGGGAATCAGAAATGTTTTTCCGATGCCCAGATGTCTAACCCCTCTCCCCCACAGCTCGTCCCCCTCGCCTGGGGAGAGAGGAGTAGAGAAGACTCACCCCCCCCCCCCACTCTCTCTCCCCGGGAGTGGAGATGTTTGCTGGGGAGGAGGTGGGATGTGGATAGGGGGTGATATAGACATCACGAGCAACTTCATCCCCTCCCCCCCCCAGTGAGGGGAGATCCAGAGTCTCACAAGCCTCACCTCACTCCAGTGGAGGGGGTTGCAGACAGTTCGGCCATCACTATTTAAGGACAATAACTATCGGCCTCTTTGGGAAATACTGTGAGTCGATCAAAAAACAAGAATGCATTCATACAGATATCTTTGCGCTTGCCGGATTTTTCTTCATCTAGTCGTATCATCCCATTCAAACGTTTCCCCCGCCTTCCTTTTATGTCTGACTCTGGGGTTTTCTTGGCCCCTAAAGGTAGCCATACACGGGCCTAACCCACCAATCGCCTGGCAGTTGCTCGGCCGAAAATCGGGTGCGCCCTCCTGGACCAGGATCCTCCAGCATCTTGCACGGTGATCCAACATGTCGGTACATTCCTGGCCTATTCCAATACTTTGGATGGCACCCCAATCCAAAGTAATGGCCGGTACACAAAGGGTGCCCGCCGATGCTCTGAGCGACCAGCTGCACAGTGATGATGTCATCAGGCTGCAGCCAGTCCCTCATTTATCGAGGAAGAATGGCTACGTATATGAGGACCTTAAGGTTTAGACATATGGTTGTGGGGTGGATGCCACTCTACAGCAGCCCTGCAACGGCACTGTTTATGGTTATACTCTCTGGGCAAGAGGTTGTCATTAACCCCCTACCTCTCCATTTTTCGACTGCATGTTAGCCAAGGGTAAACACACCACACCTGTCCAATCCAGATGGTTGGCGGGGAAAGGTAAACACAGCCTATTATACCAGCAGACTATATATCTGTGCACACATATATAATACTGTGGGGCCGGTACGATACTGTGATGTTTGCTTTAGATTAAAAAAAATTGTTAAGTATTATGGTTTCTAAGAATAAAAAAAAAGATATATGAATTGAGAACTGATGTCTTGGCTTTCAAGACAAGTCCCCCGTCTGGCTCATGCCCTTCATAGGACAGAACAAGTAAGGCTATGTCTCCACATCCATTTGGATCCAGTGCTTGTGATCTGTTCCAACAGATATGTATGTGATCTGTTCCAACAGATCCCATACACTTTACCTGCTTGGCGGATGCTGTGTTCTCACGGCACTGAGTTGTGGAGTTGTAGTGACACAGGAATCAACAATGGCAACGGAGGCGGCTGGGTTGGTTAAACCTTTTATTATTACAACACTGAGACCCACAGGGGCCTCAAACTTCAAAAACACAGTGAACTAACAGCAAGGCAATGAACAGTCCGCTGGTTAAACAGTCCTCAAGTGAGGTACGGCACTGAAGGTTGCAGCGGTATATAGACACAGTACCTTCAGGTCAGCGGAGACCACAACGGCGTGACCGACCACCAAGGCGGGTGGGGCGCAGTAAATGGATCCTCTGGAAGACATGATCCACACTGGCAGTGGCCTTCAGCTCGCAGGTGGGTAAATGGGAACCAGCAGCTCCCTGGTGGGTACCACTCCACTCTGAAGATGGTGCTCCTGGTCGGAAGAAGGGGCGTCGGTGTCCAAAGCACCGGCCCCCGTACTATTGTGCTCTCCGGCTGTACGTACGCCGGTACCGGTACCTGGGACCGGTGGAGGAGAGGGGCACAGGGTAACCCTTGATTACTCGTTCCTCTGAGTGAGCCCCGCCTCTTCTGGGATGCTCCCTCTTAACTCCTCTGAGGACCCCGGAGCATGCTGGGGCGCAGTCTTAAAGGGACCTCCACCCTGCGCACACCTCGGCACTCCACTACAGAGTATGTTAACCCCTGCACCAGCGGATGTCTGAACAGAGCATCTGCAGGGCAGGTACAGTGTATGTGATCCGTCAGAACCCCGCCAAGCACTGTGCTTAACGCAGAGGTCCCGACTGATTGGGGGGTTCACACGTGGTGCTCTTTCTAAAAAAGAAAACCCAGAACTCATGCAGTGATGTGCTCTAAAAATGCCAAACTCAAACAGCATACCGTCCTTAAGGGCAACCACGCGGGGCCTACGGTTTTACACCCGGCTCCAGACATCTCCTGCTCCTGAGCTATCCGATCTGGTGGGGGGGGCGGATCCACCCCACTTTTCCCTTGCGCAGCTGCGACACACAATGTCCTCCTCCTCCTCTCTACCCAGATCAATGAGCACTGCATTTTGGGCCGAAAGGGTTTTAATGGACTCTACACTCTTGTGTCAGGAGGACAAACTGCAGCTTCCAAACCCAACTCTCCCTCTTCAATGATGGGCGCCCCCTCTCCTGTTGTTAGGATCCGAACCCAGGGATGCTCCAACGTCTGGTTGCAGCTCTACCTGATGAGCCACCTCACACCTTGCTGGATCCCTTGGACCTGGATACCAAGATACTTAGTTCTTGCTGAATTCTGAACTCCTGGCCCCTCCCACGTACTTCCTATTTTAACCATGCCTTGTCACTTCCTCCTTGCCAGATTATTGTGCCTTGCCGATATCTCGCTCTGTCTCTTCATCATGCTTTCATTGCTGTTAACATGTGTACCAAACCTTGGCTGCTGAATATCGATGAATATCTTCTCTCAGCGCTCTATTCCTAATGTGACACCATTGGCTATTGATCCCGGCTTGGATTTGACTACGCTTTTGCTTGTTCCTTGACTGCTACCTGTGTTTGTGTTCTGTTCCTGGACTGTGATCACCTGGGTTCTGATTGCTGTTTCAGCTACTGGACTCTGAGCCTGAGATCGTTACACCTGTAGTGACTGGGGGAGAGGTCCCCACTACAAGTTAAAGTGGACCTAAACCCTTTTCTAGCTAGCTAGCCAACCCCACATTATTGGAGCCATAAGTAAATAAAAAATCGTTACCTGTGTGGAGATATCTGCATAGTTCTCCCCTCACCCTCTGTGGATCGATCTCCTCATCGCCGTGGTGGGCTTCCGACATTGCTTCAGCAGCTATTCACATTGATTTTTTTCTGCTTTCACTTTGTGTCCATTGACACACCTTGTATCTGGCGGCACCCGGTGGCCGCCGGCGTTATTGCAGCCTCAACTCATGCAAGCCTGGAAGCAAATAGAGATGGTAGAATTTTTTGACTTGCTGACTTTGTGAGCTGACCAAACTTGCTGGAGATGTAGAGAAGGGTTGGGGGAACATTTGAAAAGAAAAAAAAAAAAAGATTTGCTCTAGCACATGGAGTTTTTGCATGAATTAAGTTCAAAATTTAAGTCAAAATTTCGATTTTCGAAATTGTGACTTGACTTTGAACTTAATTTATGCAAAAACTATTTGTGTTAGAGACCTACTTTTACAGTATACCTCCCAACCCTTCTGTACATCTCCAGCAAGTTTGGTGATGATACCATGTTCAGGGGCTTTGCAATTAACTCGAAATCGTCGAAATTGTCGATTTTTTTAAAACAAATTCGACCATCTCTAGAAGCAAACACTGAATCTAAAATGGCGGCTCCCACAGATGACAGCAGGATAGCTAAATATATATTTTTGGGGTTTGATAAAGGGGGGTTCTACGCTCCTCTGTGTTTGGGGGAATATGTCCACCTTTGTTTGTTATATAACCTGGTTACCCTGTCCGACCATCCAGTCCTTCATGTATTAGACGAGTAATATACAACCCATACAGATGCTTATATATATAATGGTTTACTGATAACATAGAGATGATAAAGCAATGGACATCACACAAAGTTACAGACACTACTAATAACACAATATATATAAACACTACTAAACACAATACATAGAATACAGCACACCCAGCAGCCTCGGTTCCTGCACCCCGGCTAAACAATATGGCTTATAAGGTGTATGTATATACAGTATATCCAGACTATACCATGTATACTGTATACAGGATTAACACTTCTACCCAAAACTGACCATTAGTAAATGTACATATAGAGACTTATGCATAAACAGCATATATATCTATTAGTCTATCAACAGGTATACAATAGCACACTACAAATATCTATATGTACACATAGAAAGTCTACTAGGATATTATACTTATATGCATACACACATATAACCAGATGTACTTAGCTTGCTCTTGAAGCCATGTTACCACTGGGGGTACGGGAAAGAGAGAGAGAGCTCCCAGGTTTGTCTTAAGCTAGCCATACACGTATCGGATTCCATGGCCGATTGATCACTGATCCGATCGATTCCGGCGATCTCAGCGGGAATCGGAGCTCCAATCAATCGGCCAATTAAGAGTATCCGATCGCTGCATACCACCTTGTCCAACAGATTCCGGGACGATTGTCCACCTCACACATGGCAACTCCCCCTGATGTGTGCAGAATCGGATCAAAAAGACCAACATGTTGGTTCTCTGTCGGATCCGATTCTGAGCCCCCAAACGATCGGATGTGATCGATCGGACAAGGTGGGCTGCACGCGATTCCGGCACGATCGTTTCGCGTGCACGCGCCCGGAATCAATCGTGCCGAAATCCGGTGGGAATCCGACACGTGTATGGGGACCTTTAGAATATATATCCTGTCCCCAGCCCCCACCAACTTAAATGTCCTCCCCCATCATTGAATGTTGTCTAACTGCTCACAGTGCTGCCCTATCCTAGCCTTTGATATGCTAAACGAGGAACACACTGATTACTGGACATATCATATTTGAGTCTGGGACTGAGATATATATTTCCCCTGTAACAGGGTTTTTAAGCAATTTTGAGCTATTGGGACAGTTTAGTGTTAAGGAAAAATGTAATAAATTTTTGGGGTGTTTTTTATTTTTGAGTTTAGGTACGCTTTAACTTTTTAGCAAAGTAAGTCACCCCTGAGTTAACTCGGGCTAAATGCCCAGGGGGTTAATATACAAATGTTGGAAACTAGTGAACATAAAAGGAAGAAATGGTGCCATGACAATGTTTCCAGTGAAGCTGGTATAGAATCACCTTTGTTCTGCCAAGTGAAGATTGCCAAGGATGTTGGAACATTGGAAACCCCATTCAGGATAAAGGTTGTTTGGTCTTTCTTTGCTCTCCCCCGATATGGGCCTCACTTCCAGACTGATCGGACCAGGCAGCTGAATCTACTATCCTTGAACTTATGATTCTGTCTTAACATGTACCACATACTGATCATTGTTTTACATCACAAGTCATGTAGAAGAAATGGTTCACAAATGACACATTACATCAGATTAGATTTGATGCTAATATGTTAACCTTTTTCTAACATGAAGTAAGAGCACAGAAACTGAAGATCAAATTAAAAGCTTTAAAGTTGAATTTCTTCTAGAAAACTCCCTGTCCGGCTACTAATCTTTATTTCTATGGGCCCCCCCAAGACAAGCCAG
>CM070043.1:48968330-48981439 GCA_036250615.1 Ptychadena robeensis | reverse complement strand
ATTTATAAGGGCGGACCCGGCACTTACATAGCCAATGGACTATATCCTTCCAATCACTATGTTTCTATCGGAGGCACCAGCATACATATTTGTGGTAGATCTAAAGGAAATGTATGGAGTGATTTAAGGTGTATGGAGGGGCTAATGATAGTGCAAAAATCACTTCTTCATTGTAGTTTCAAGAAATTTCATCTTGGGGGGTCATGGAGGGTAATGTGCCTACTTGGACAGTTTTTCCTTGCAAAGCTGACATCGAATGTCTGTGACTAGCCACAAATTGTAATCTTGTGCTGGATGGGGTTCTCCTTGTCTGTTTCCCATTGACGCTACCACACAATTAGTGCCTTTGTGTTTGGCTTGGAAAAAAAAAAGCGAAGGCAAGCCTTTTCTTGTGCTAAGGTCGTGGTCAGTGAAAGAGCGGCCCGTGTGGGGGAGGCGATGTTGGAACTGTCCACTTGTAAAAAAAGAACATTAGTGTGGGAAAGTAGAATCGTGGGGGTGGGGGTTAGATGGACACACTGGGGGTCCGTGACCTCAGGCTAAGCTGGCCATTACACCCTTTAGATCTCTCTGCAGATATCCTTTTAGATTTACCAACAACCTGTTAGGCCTGGTCTCTCTGAGTGAACAAAGGGAGACTCTTGATGGTTTAGCAAACAAGTCCCTCACTGAATGGTTTTGGTTCAAACCATAGGAGATCTAAAGGGAAATCTGACAGCCGAGAAATCTAAGGTGTATGTGGACCTAAGGCACCCATACACCTTACAATCTTCAAATACAATTTCTGTACAATCCAACTTTTTTTAACCAAAACCAGGATATTATGACGGTACATTCTTAATCCTTCCAATCACTATGTATTCTATCAGGGAGGAACCCGGCACATACAATAGCAGTGATATATACCTTCCAATCACTATGTAATTCTATAAGGGAGGACCCGGCCACTACAACAGCATGATTAATACCTTCCATGGGACTATGTATTCTATCAGGGAGGACGGCACTAAAAGCAGTGAGTGAGTGATATATACCTTCCAATACTATGTATTCTATCAAAGGAGGGGCCCAAGCACTACAATAGCAGGAGATACACATTCCAATCACTATGTATTCTAATCAGGGAGGACCCGGGCACTAAATAGCAGTGATATAACCTTCCAATCACTAATGCCATTTCTATCAGGGAGGGACACCAGCCACTACATTAGCAGTAATATATCTTCTAATCACACTATGTATCTATAAGGGAGGACCCGGCCACTACATAGCAGTGTTTTTTTTTGGATATATAACTTCCAATCACTATGATTCTATCAGGGAGGAACCCGCACTACATAGATACATAGTGATTGGGAAGGATATATTACTGTATCAGGGAGGGACCCGACACTACATACGCAATGATATATATACCTTCCACTCACGTTGTATTTCTATCAGGGAGGACAGGCACTACATAGCAGTGATATATACCTTCCATCACTGGTATTCTATCAGGGGGGAGGACCCCCCAGCATACATAGCAGTGATAATACCTTCCAATCACTATGTATTCTTATCGGGAGGACCCGGGACTACATAGCAATGATATATACCTTCCAATCACTGTGTATTCTATCAGGAAGGACCTGGCACTACAAGCAGTGATATAGACCCCAATCACTGTGTCTTCTATCAGGGGACGGACCCAGCATAATAGCAGGGATAATACCTTCCAATCACTAGTCTTCTATCACGGAGGACCAGCAATACATAGCAGTGATATATACCTCAATCACTATGTATTTAATCAGGGAGGACCCGGCAACTTACATAGCAGGTGATTATACTACCTTACAAGCACTATGTATTCTATCAGGGAGGAACCCGGCACCACTACATAGAACATGATATATACCTTCCATTCACTATTTTTGGTATTCTATCAGGGAGGACACGAACACTAGCAAGTGATATATACCTTCCAATCACTATGTATTCTATCAGGAGGGACCCGGCACTTACCTAGCAGGTATATACCCTTCCAATCAACTATGTATTCTATCAGGGAGGACCCAGCAATTACATAGCAGTGATATATACCTTCCAATCACATGTATTCTATCAGGGGAGACCAAGCACTAATAGTAGTGATATATACCTTCCAATCCATATGTATTCTATCAGGGAGGGAACCCCAGAACTACATAGAAGTGGATTATACCTTCCAATCATATGTATTTATCAGGGAGGACCCGGCACTACATAGCAGTGGATATATACCTTTCCACTCACTAGGTATTCTATCAGGGAGGACCCGGCACGACATAGCATGATATATACTTCCAATACTATGTATTTACTCATTGAAGGGCCCGGCAACTACATAGCAGTGATATATACCTTCCATCACGTGTATTCTATCAGGTAGGCCACTATACGACACAGTTTTGGGATATCAATGGAAATGTATTTATGGTTGTTTGTGATCTAAAGGTGTATGGGGACCCTATGTGTTCCTGGATGGAGGTGACTAAGGACTACAATCCTGTTCTCCTGATTTTCACCTTGTCACGTTTTATGGAGATATGAATTTTTTATGGACTGAAAATGGAAGATGTTGAGCAGCTGGAAGATAACAATTGTGTTACAGGCCTTTTGGATCTGGGGAGTGATACACCAACAAGGGCAGGCGTTCCATGTTCACATCACTTTGTCCTTGAGGTTTAGTTGAGCATGAACTTCGAGCGAGGTTATAAATGCCAATGCTATAGAAGTTCTTTTACCTACTAAAACATTCATGGCAGTTCAAGCCAGCCTAAGTTATGGTCAGCCAAGTCTTTCGACCTGACTTTTTCTCTTCTGCACGTGAGACAACAAGCTTGGTAACCTCAATGACTAGCCTTGTGATGGGACCACTAAAGCGCAAGTGCCAGACACGGTCATGCCCTACTTCTCACACTCCAAGAAGCCACCCAGCACCACCTTATGATGAAAATTAATTCAAGGAGGATGGAGATGTCAAGGAGGCCAAGAACCAGTTTATGTCAGCCTGAACCAGGGGTTACACATAACTTTTTTTAGTGAGCTCTCAGATGAGTACCAGGAGAATGACTTGGTTGGGGGGGTTAGAATGTAGGGTAATGCTATGGTTGAGATTCTAAGGTGTTATGGGGGGTTGTGAGCAATAGGCGTAGCCCATGATTCCTATTGTCCCTGGAGGCTGTTATTGAGAACCAAGGAGCACCACTTTTTCGACCATCTAACCGGGGCTTGGAAGGGGGGTATGCATTCACTCTGATTAGACTTTGGGTGGTACTTCCTATTCCCAAGATAGGGTACTAAAAGGTCCTTGCCAGCCTCTTCTACTCTCATAGTTTGCATGAGAGTATAATTGCCTACGATAAACTAAGCAGTGGGTGGGGGGGGGAAAAAAAGACCCAATCGAGGGGGCACATCGGGGTCCCCATCAAAGTGTGGAACAGGAATCGATGTGTCAGTGGCGCACATCGCAATTACCATTTGTAAGCAGGTGTGGGGACGGTCGCCATCGCAAAGAGCGAATGGTATTCAAACGTGTATGGGGACCCTTTTGACCTTTCGGGTCGATCCCTCAAGGGGGGATCCCAAAGATCGATCTGCGGGAATGCACACGGGATCAGTCTTGGGGAATGGCTGCCATATGTCTTACGGTTGCTGAGCATTTGTGCGAGACAACAGGCCTTATGTGTGCATTACTAGAGATGGTCGAATTTTTTTTCAAAAATCTCACCATTTCGCCGTTTCGCACTTAATTGCCACAGCCCCTGAGGCATAGTATCATCACCAACTGATGGAGATGTAGAGAAGGGTGGGGGGGGTATACTGCAAAAAGAAGTAAGTCTCTAAACACAAATAGTATTTTTCCAATTTGTTCCACACGTCAAGTTAAAAATTCAGAAAATCGGAATTACGACTTTAACTTGAACTTAATTCATGCAAAAAACTCATGTGCTAGAGCACAAATTATTTTTTTTCTAATGTTCCTCCAACCCTTCTCTACACCTCCAGCAAGTTTGGTGCATGATACCATTTTCAAGGGGCTTGCATGAGCTCACAAGTTGCAAGTCGAAAAATCGACCATCCTAGTCATTACCCACAATGCATGCCATATAGCTCGGGAATTGGAGTGAGAGGAAAGTGAGAGAAAAACATCTAATAGGTCCCAAACGGGGGGAGCAAAGGTAGTATTCCAGGGGGGCGATGGCCCTTATTCTTAAACCTGTCTTGGATAGGGAGGGAGGGGGCGGGGCGTGTGATATTATTCCTTAAATAGAAAAGGGGGCCCTGCAAGGGAACATGTTATCCCAAAAGCTATCATTAAAGTCTTAAAGATTCCCAAAAACATGAAAACCCCACTCCCCGCATCCTCACTTGCAGGAAGCTGTCGTTGGCCATATTACCGGCCCGGAATGTATGGCGGTATGAAAGCTGAAGCCCTGGAAGCTCTTACAGGAAAAACTTGTTAAAAAGAAGGATAATTAAGAAAACAAGCGTGATTGCTGTTGCATATTGCACCGAAAATGGTGGATAATTAAGGTGGCGGGTGTAGCAACATGTCCGCTTTTCACTGGTTCCATTAGCGATGTTTCCATTTTGAGGTTCCCGTTTTCCTGTTTACCTTGGAGCTTCCCGAGAATGAGACCGACGGGTTTTTCAGACGGGGGGCTTAAAAATAGCTTCTGGTGGGGGAGAGTCCCGTAGAAAAGGCCATTCTTCCTCTTGTATTGTCTCATCCTTATTTGAGTTTTTATGGAAGACAACAGTGATTGTATTTACATATGTAAATATCATTGTGTCTGTGTTGTATTTGGTTTTCAGGAATAGATAATGATTAGAGATGGGCGAACACCAGCCCGGAGTGTCCGCGAACAGGGGGGGTCGAACTTTTAAAGATGTCCGCCGTCCGCCCTGTTCGCGGACACATTCAAATTCCCCACCTCTAGGCGGGGAATTTAAATCGGAAAACCGGATGTGACGTCAGTGACATCACATCCGGTCCATGGAACACATCCTGAAACGCATCGTTCCTGGTTGCGGGAGCCGGATGTGACGTCACTGACGTCACTTCCTACTCTGAGCCGGAATCTTCACTACAAGACCGGCTGCATGCCCGGTCTTGTAGTGAAGAGATTCTTCCTCCGCCACGATCTCGCAGGTTCTGATCCTGCCGGAGGAAGAATATAGATCTTCTTCTGGCCGGCGAACAGGACGGGTCGAACACCCGTGCTCCTCAGATGAGTACCAGGAGATGGTGTTTGGTACTCCCCCCATTTGTAGGCTGGTCTTCCTCACTGTCCTCTGCATCAGTCTCCTGCATGGTAGATTCTGCTGCAGATGGACCTCCCTGTTCCTGATTGAGCCTCTGATATGCTGTCTCCATCCACAGGTCACCAGCTGGCTTTGGGCCACATGTAACTCTCGCAGTACAACACATATGAACCCCCAGGTCTCATACCCCAATAGTGAACCCCCTGAGTTAGTAACTAACCCCTGAGACTGCCTGCAGTCCCTATGTCAACCTTTCATAGTCCGTTTCCAGCATACACACAGTGCCTTTCTCTTGTCAGATTTTACCCTTACAAACGCCAACTCTGACTTTCACCCCCCAGATCTCCAACACCCAAATGCCTGGCATGCACACGCCGATAAGCGGCCGATTTTTCACCTGACCAACGGGCGCGCACTCGCGCCGTCGGTCAGCGGAAAAATCGGCCGCTTATCGGCATGTGCCCACATGGGGCGACAGATCCCTGTCGCCCCACAGCTCGGCCGGCCAGAGAACGGACATGTGCGATATTCTCTGGCCGATGGCATTAGCTTCAATGAAGACTGGCGTCTTCATTGAATCTAATGGCCGGCACACAAAGGGTGCCGGCCGACTGAAGCAGCCCCATAATGCACCAGGATGCAAACGTGATGACGTCATCACGTTTGCATTTTGGTGCATATCGGAGCATGTCTGTCGGCACCCATCTGTGGGTGTATGGCAGGCATTAGATTTCTCTTTTATTTTGGATCAGTTATTTATAGTCCCAATTTCACACCCCCTAACTGCAACCAATTCTAGTTGTTCATGATTCCCTGAGGTTATCCAAGTGACATAAATTGTATACATGTAATAATAAAAACAAAAAGAACTTTGCCAATCTAAAATTTTTTACTTTTACAGTAGTGTATACATGATAAAGTGAAGTTGTTTGTACAGCTTTTTAATGTGGGAGGGAGATTGTGCTGCAGATCTCTACCCTCTATGGCTGACAGCCAGACTCCTCATGTGCACCAGATAGCTATGTCCGCCCAGACACGGAGCACCTCCAAGTTGTTAGTACGCATATGAGCTGTGTAACAATAATGCAGGGACGCAGAGCGAGGTTTTGGCCCCTTTTGAGTACTAGAGTACTACTTATGTGCACCCCTGTATATGACTATAGATATAGCTGTATGCCCCAAACTCAACGTTGCTCTACTGTACACGGCTTTACAATATATACCTGGACAATGATTGCTGGGGGTCTTTTGAGGTGCCCACCACAGGGTTGTGTCCATCAATACAATTCCTCCCAGCAGGCCGTGTTTGCGACCCTCTGTGCCATTATGTGTAAGATTAGCACAATAGAAGGTGACCTATTATGTGACGGAAGACATCCTGAATGGGAACTCTTTGGCTGGCCATAAATAAAAAGTCTAGGATATGCAAATGAGGGGAAATGGAACTGTTGCTCCTATCATCCACCCTGGATCCATATTCCATTAACTGGAAGAGTTGGATTCTGGTTCTTTTATTGACTCTAAAGGCCCCCATACACGTGTCGGATTCGCACCGGATTCCGGCACGATCGATTCCGGGCGCGTGCACGCGAAACGATCGTGCCGGAATCGCATGCAGCCTACCTTGTCCGATCGATCAGGTCCGATCGTTCAGGGGCTTGTCCGATCGGCCAATTAAGAGTATCCATCGCAGCATACCACCTTGTCCAACGGATTCCGGGACGATTCCGTGTGCGATTCCACCTCCGATTCCACCTCACAAATGGCAACTCCCCCTGATCCGGGCAGAATCGGATGAGAAAGACCAACATGTTGGTTCTCCGTCGGATCCGATCAACCAATGATTTGCTGGTTTCAATTGAATTGGAGGAACCAGTTGTGCCCAATTATTTACCATATGTAAGATGATCAGGTGCAGCTGCACATTTCTTCTAATGTTAACTAAAAATAATTTTTGCGGAACATGACCAGGGAAAGACAAAAGACGTTTTGACCACGCAAGGCATCAACAATTTGTTTTTGAATGGTTAATGAACATTGACTAACGAATGGCGAAACTGGGCGATCCAACAATCTAATGCCCTCCATACACCCACAGACGGGTGCAGACAGACGAGCTCCGATGAGCTCTGGAATGCAGCGCGATGATGTCATCACGCTGCATTCCCGGGCTGACTGAATCAGCGGGCACCCTTTATGTGCCGGCCATTACCTTCAATAAAGACGCCGGTCTTCTTTGAAGTTAATGGCATCGGCCGGCCGAGCTGTGGGCCCATGTGGACATCAGAAGGCAGAATAAAAATGAAGCATAAGAACTGGTTGCTTGGGGCAACCCAGCTTTTCCTTGAGATTGTTTTCATGCCAAGGCCTATGTTTATCTCCCAATACGAGCATATGGGGTGAGTGTTTGTTATTTGTGTCCTGCTTCTAACACTGATTTGAAGGATCTAAAAGGCAGTCTCTGACTTTCAAATTAGTTTACATAGAGCAGTATTGGGGCTCATTCTCCACACCTCATACTGTATAGCAGTAACAATACTCTATGCCAGTGGTTCTCAACCTTTTCAGATCTGAGACCCCATAGTGAAGTTGTCCATCCGCGAACAGATCGGACTTTTAAAGAAGTCCACTGTTTGTGGAGAACTTCAAATTCCCCTCCTGTTGGCAGGGAATTTGAATGGGAACTATACCGGAAATGACGCTGCAACGGAATGCACAATTCCTGGTTCCAAAACCGGAAGTGACTACGCTCGGGCATCACATGCAGTCCGTGCCCAGTACAACACTAGAGATGGGGTGTCTCTAATTCTTCCTCTGGTCGGATTAGGTACGGAAAGGTTTATAGACTTCTTCTCGCCGGCGATCGAACTACAAAATCTAATCTAACATTCATTGAACGCTAAATTGAACCATGTGTGCAGTGTTCTCCCCAGAATTTTTTTTCAGCCGGGCGGCGCGATGACGTCATCGCGCCGCCTGCACCGGTCCGACGGCCTCTCTGATAGGCTGCCGGCCAGCGGCAGCACACAAGTCCTCTGACAGGCGTCGCCTCCCCATTCTTCAGGAGCGCGCCGCAGCCACTGAAAGACTCCGGCCCGCGGCTCCGGTAGTGTGCCGCGGACCGGAGTCTTTCAGTGGCTGTGGCGCGCTCCTGAAGAATGGGAGGCGCCGCCTGTCAGGCTGCTCGCCGCGGAGGACTTGTGTGCCGGGCGGGGACTAAAATCTCCCGGGCGGGCCGCCCGGCCAATCTGCTCTGGGGAGAACACTGGTGTGGTTAGCTTTATGCTTTCAGAGAACTCGGCAAACCCTGTGAAATGGTTGTTCGACCCCCAAGAGGGTCCAGACTCGCAGGTTGAGAACCACTGCTCTATGCTGCTACTGACAACGGTACACAAATCAATCTTTGCTTCCAATAGGGTCTCGTTATTGAGTGGCTTTGTGATGTCTTCCTGTTTATAATATGAGCAAAAAGTCAAATCTTTACCACCTGGCCTGGTAAACGTCGGCTAGGCAACCTTGAAAATCAAGAGACCAAAACTACCTTCAACTTAAAGGGTACATTTTGATTAAGTACCACGACCTATGATGTCCCTATGTGACCATAACAAACCCCCTTCCTGTCCCCACATCTCCATATTCGAGTTCCTGAAATTGCGGCCTACCTGAATGTTTACATCCTGCCGGCCTGGCTCGTCAACCTGTAGTCATGGTAACATGGTGATTTAAGACTTTCCTCTCATGGTTCGCTTCCTGGATCAGGTCGTCACTAAGGCCTATTCCGTTTCTGTTGATTCGCTTGTCCAGAGTACTAATTAGGGTTCTGCTCTTGTTGCTACAGGCAACCGCTACGGTGTTCATTAGTGATTGTGGTGCCGAACGTGTCTGCCAACGCCCCAAGCAGCAGAAATCGATATAAAATTTGGCAGTGGAATGGTGCGGATTTACTTCAGGCAGCGTTTTGTGTATTTTATATCGGCGTGGAAGTGCCAGACACCCCTGGGATGTGTTCTGCCACTGCAGTCAGGCCATTTTTCCGCATGGTCAAGCATGCGTCTCTGATTGTAGGAGGGAGGGTGCGAATCCGCTCCAACACTGTCAGACGCCGAGAAAACTTCACAAAACCATGTTCAGTACATGGAACGAGCCGCCCGTGAAAGATGGCGTGCCGTATCGCCAGATATAACGCAATGTAACAAAGACGCAGAACTCGTCCCTGACATGGAGGGGATGTCCACTAGGAGTTCCTAAAGCTGGCCATACACTTTTAGATCTCTCTGTCAGATATCCTTTAGATCTACCAACAACTATGTAGTGCCGGGTCCTCTGCGATTGAACACAGGTAGACTTGATGGGTTAGAAAGTCCCTCATATTACATGGTTTTGGTAAAACAAAAGGAGATCTAAAGGAAATCTGACAGAGAGATCTGAAGGTGAATGGGGGCCCTATTTGTGAATTGTAGGTAATGCTAGCCATACACATGCCGATAAGCGGCCGATTTTTAATTTGACCGACGGGCGTGCGTGCTCGCGCCGTCGGTCAGGTTAAAAATCGTCCGCTAATCCCTGTCGCCCCACTGCTCGGCCGGCCAGAGAACGGACATGTCCGATCTTCTCTGGCCGATGCAAGCCGAGGCAAGCCGATGCCATAAGCTGCAATGAAGACCGCGTCTTCATTGCAGCTTATGGCCGGCACACAAAGGGTGCCCGGCCGACTGAAGGGGCCCCATAATGCAACGGGATGCAGACGTGATGACGTCGTCACGTTTGCACTCCGGTGCATATCGGAGAAGGTCTGTCTGACCTAGTCGGCATGTGTATGCCTAGCATAACTCGCCCCTTTCATTATGGAAGATATGAAGTCTCTTAAATCCAGCCTCAACGCAGTAAATCAGATGCAGATCGCAAATGAAAAATAGAACTGAACTTAAATACAAATACCAAATGCATCTGCTGAACCGACCAGTCCTGAGGGTTAAGGTGGCCATGCACGGGTCGATTTTTCAACCCGTGGCGTTCATCGTGATTGTTCGTGAATCGATTGCGGACACCTTTTCTTTGACCAGGATCAATCGATCCGTCAAACAAAGCTTGGTCAAACAGGGAATCAATATGTTGGTAAATCCCCGTGTGGTTGCTATTACTTTAGATGGGGACCTTGGTGCGCATCGTTTCCCTGTCCAATTGACAAACATTAGAGCGCTGCGTGATGATGTCATCATGCTGCGCTTGAGGGTTCGATTGAAGAACATCGACCCATGTATGCCCACCTTTACACAACTCTGCGGTTCTGTTTGGCAGAAGTGGTCACCTGACTCTTGTCTGCTGGAATGTAACTTTTAAGGTGGCCATATGATTCCTGAGCAATGGAAGGGCGTCCACGGTGATTGATTGTTCTGAAATTAATTGCATCCAGCCTTTCTTCGAGCTGTATCAATCGATCCAACTCGAAAAAAAAGCTTGCACGAACAGGGATCTACCAACATGTTGGTAAACCCTGTTCCATTGCCATTAGGATGGGGACCAAGGGTATCTAACGGGATTGATTGCAAAAGATCGATTCTCCATTCAATGGCCGGAGCTGGAGTCATGATGCTGAGCTTGAGGGTTCATCGATTGAAGGAATATCGACCCGTGTATGGGCACCTTAACACAACATTGTTCTGTTTTATTTGGCAGGGGTAGGAGTATCTACTGGAATTGAACACTTAGGCTCCCCACACGCGTAATGAGCGCAGGCGATTTTGCGCTCGTGGCCATCGGTCGGTGGCAAAATCGTGGTGCCCACATGGGGCAACACATCCCTGAGATCAGCCAGAGAATGGACATGTCCGTAAATCTCTGTGGACCAGTTCAAACTAATGGCCGGCACACAAAGGGTCACTGCAATGACAACGTGGAACCCTGTGTTGAAAACAAAGCGGCACAGTGGATACTTACCCATTCAAATAAAAGGGACAGGGCATGTCAGCCCACTTTAAAAAAAAGACATAGTGGACACGAACCCCCTAAAGCTCCGTAGTCCCTCACTAGAAGGTCCTACAACGTAAGACATGCGAGTCTATCAACAATACTGGCCACAAGGTCTACCTTCAGCGGCCAGGTGGCAACTCTAGGTCCATGGACCTCAGCCCTTTTACCAGCTCCGTAGTGTGAGCTTGTGCATGATATCCAGCATCATCCCTCTAACGTGTGGACAGGGCCTGACTCACTAGACCTATTCTAAGGCCTATGACGCACCCTGGCCTCTCCAGCCGGGTCACACAGCAGCTTCTGTCAAAGACGGCTATCATGGAAAAATGAAGTAACCGCAGAAAATATAGACCACCTAGCCTGGCCTTTTATCAAGCTTCTCCTCACTGGTTGTCAACGGTTCCACCAGACGGAAGACAGACTCTACTAAACAAAATAAAAATATAGAGATATCTCACTTCCTGTCTGAGGGAACCATTGTCACCATGAATAAACAAGGGTAGCGGTGAAACTTGACCATGGTTCAAATACGACCCCACTCCATTCAAACAGAATGGCTGTAGATATACAGGGTCTTTTTTAAATGTCTGTGACCTCACAGGGATAATTAACCTTTTCATTGACCACTGTCAACAGGATGGAGGTTGACAGAAAATAGTTGTGAAATCTGTTTTGGTGACCACTGTCTAAGGCCTAGGTGCCCAACCTGCGGCCAGGGGGCTACATGCCACCTTTTGGGTTTTGTTCGGCGGCCCCCCTTGGTCATCCACATGTAGCCTCCAAAACCGAACTGTAAATGCATAGGGCATAGCAACTCACCTGTGAAGTGGTCACATGCTGGCGCAGCTTTTCTCAACTTTGGCGCTCCTACATCTATAAAATTGTCATTGTTGATCAGGGAAACCAGGTCTACATATAAGCACTGCACCCAAGGGCAGGAGGGGGGGTGGCTGCTGTCAGGTTTTGACTGCCTGATGGGATCTGGTCCACCGCCTGCTGAGATATGTCGACAGGGGGAGGGTCTGGATCGATGTTATGTGTGGCCCTTTAATGATGCAGAGGGCCCCACGTGTTGCCCTCCATATCAACTCAGTTGCCCACTGGCTTGTTTCCATTAATGCGGCTGCCGACAGCCGCTAAGACTCGCCCCTGCTAAGAACTGCATCCCATGGGGTTTTTAGCTGGGGCCATTCACCTCTATGGCCGCGATCAGTGGTGGGCGGCCGCAGAAGAGTGCGGACTGTGGTCAAAAACTCAGTCGACTGAGTTTTTAGGCGGCGGCTACCCCCTGATCTCCCCCTGACCGCGGCAGGTGACTAGCCCATTAAACTACATGGGCGCAGTTTTTTCCGCCCTGTAGGTAACGGCGGGCTTCCATAGTAGTTGAAACAAGCCCTTAGAGAAGACTTGGTGATCTTGTCACCAAGAACTTGAGGTTCTATCCCTAAAAATGAGGGTTTAAGTCAAAGACATTTATGATCTGTGGACTTGTCTGCAGATCTCAGCAAGGGGCCTTCAGACAGTAGCTGTAGCTCGCTGTTGGAAAATCCCTTTCTAAATGGAGGAAAGGTCTCTGAGGTTGCCAGAAGACAGAGCCACGTTGTGTAAGAGAGCACAAGCTGCCCGCTGTCTGTACTATCTCCATCTTTATCTCTTTGCTTACTTCCTACACACGCACAGCTCAAGTTCTAGTTTAGTATTGGAAACTGTCTTCTTCTGCAGTAGATACAAGGAATGAACACCCAACTGAGATGATAAAGCTGGACATGGCCTGGTTTAAAGCTGGTCATACACCTTTAGATCTCTCTGTCCGATATCCTTTAGATCTACCAACAACTATGTAGTGC
>CM070043.1:48903305-48915904 GCA_036250615.1 Ptychadena robeensis | reverse complement strand
CATCATACCATGTCTGTATGGAGCTGGGTGTGTACACAGGGGACAGTCATGGTGGATGGATACTTTAGAACGTCCATTTTTCGTGCTGCTGAACAACCTCCGGCAGTCGCAGGCGTGTTTAGTAATCTTTATCTTGCTGATCTCTCTAGTTCCCAAGGAGTCCCTGGGACGGTGTCAGCGGTCATTTCGATTTGGGCATCACCCAAGTTCTCTGTAGTTTTCCCACAGCCTTCATCACCCCCTCAGTTCCTCCTTATATTTTTGATTTTGTGTGGCGCACCTTCAGTTCAGCAATGACCAACCCGCTTCCATGCTGGGGCCAGAACATCTTTACAGCGTCTGGGTTTATCGAGGAGGCCTGCCAAGTGTGTCAGCTGTCTTATCCCATGACACACGCCTTAACCCTTTCCTCCCATCTAATGGTTTTCTAGGTTGAGGGTCCTTCGTAATAGTTCACTTGCTGTAAAGGTAGCAGCACATAGGCCAGTGATGGCGAACCTATGGCACAGGTGTCAGAGGTGGCTCGCATGCTCTGTTGGCAAGCAAAGCACAGCAGCCTATTGGCTCTCAATGCTGTCAGTTCTCTTCCCCTCTCTTCTGATTGCACACAGCGCCCTATGCCTTCTCCTATTCTATCTTAGAAGAAAGTAGAGTGTGTTTACATGTTTCGTTTGTGTATATGAGTTGTGTAATTTGGGTTTTATTGCCATGCCGGCACATTGAGATATATAAGTGGGTTTCAGTTTGGGCAGCCGGTCTCTAAAAGGTTTGCCATCACTGACCTAGGCTATAGCCCCACTTTAGCAATCTCCTGCCATTCTGATCGCGGGCTGGTAATCACTAGCAAAGTGGCAAGTGATCTGGCGCGATCAGGCTCGTTTGCGGCCACAATTACGACCACGTCTGATCGCCCCTGGTTGAACCCATAGAGAAAGAAAAGGGGCACGTTCAAAAATCGCATCTCGATGGGCGTGACCGCCCGCGGCCCACAATCAAAAATGCTGTGAGCCACGTTTAAGATTGTGGTCCGTGCCCAATCGCGATCAATTGCAGCTGTGGTGAAGAGCCCAGTTATGGTATCTTTACAACATAGAAAAAAAATTCCCTGCCTTCAGTAGAACCTCACTGCAGTCTCCTTTTGGGTCCTCTATCAACTGGAGTTTTTGTTTTTTTTTCATTCCCTTCTATTCTATGGTTATATCAAAAACCTTCTGATCCAGATGAATAGAAGGTCCACTGGTCATATGCAGCTGTGAATCTCATTCTGAAATCTCACCAAAGTTTTTTAAACTGATGCCACTAAAGTTGGGCATACACGGGTAGATTTCTTAACAGTTTTGAGTAAAATTGAGCGCCATGCCGCTCATGGATCTCGATTGTGCTCTGATCTATAAAGAAATCCACCCGCGTATGCCTTCCTTTGAGCAGGATCAAACCCGCTCGAAAACAAGGTTATCGGACATGATCGTAAATCACGGTCGATGTCCAATGCTGCGCCTCCAGCTCCTTCGATACCGGGCTTATTGCAATGACGTCATCGCACTGAGCTTGAAGGATGATCTATCTTATGGGCATTGACCCATGTATGGCAGCCTTAACACACGACCAAAGGCCAACAATACTGGACTACAATTGTGTCAGTTGTGTATTGTGAAAGGTTGCTGTCCTCTCTGTAAATGTTCTTCACAATGTAATTGATAGACCTGCTGATGGTGAACATTAATGGTGTGACCACTTACAGATGACTTCCCTTGTTGTGTTGCAGGTTGAGCAGCTTGTCATCTGTTAGTGACGGAGCATCGGAACGAAGGTCTCCTGGGCACCAACGCCAATCCACCGACTACAACGTGTCAACTGGTAACCGTGTCTTCCTCTGTCATACTGGGTTGGGATTGGGATCTGAATGGGTTTTGGTGATTGGTTGTTGTAGCCCTTTGATGTAGGCATGGTTGTAAGCCTTCTCCTTGTCCTTCCAACTGCTAGGTAATAATAATATATATATACAATGAGGCTTTGGGTGGTAAGTCTAAAGCTAGGCACACACGGGTAGATTTCTAAAACGATTCGAGTACAATCATCAACGTGCGCGGTCACGGGAGTGATTGTACTCGAATCTGCTTACAATCTCTGTGTGTGCTTGTCTTCGGGGGGGTTCAATAGGCCCCTCGAAAGTACCTCGTTTTGAACGGGTTTACAAGGTTGGAAAAACCACATTCAATCAACCCAACATCAACATGAAATGTTTCCATTAGTTGCCGGCTTCACACGAAGCCGACATCATCAAACACAGAAGTACAGGCTGGGAGCGCAGCAGAGTGTGTGAATGGGGCGGAGTCAGCATTCTTCCCTCTAGCGGTGAGAAGTAGGCTGGTTTCTCTTCTGCTTTCGGCCTGTTACACTCAGGAAGCCGTATAGACTTCTAGCTACCGGCCTTCTTCATTGAACATTAATCGATTTGCCCATGTGGTTCACATTGATTTCCGTTCAATTGAATCCCCGATCAATCACAAAAACAGTCGTGGTTACTTCACCAAACGCGGTGATTGATTGGTGGTCGATTGCACGGAATCTCCCCTGTGTGTGGCACTTAGAAAACTACAAGCCTCTAGCAGAGAACCTTTATAATAATCCCTAGGACATTGTGGGCCCCATGGGTTTTTTCAATATTGACATAGAGTGGACCAGAGCCTGCAAAGTTCCCCCGCATAGGGGTCCTCAATTCCTCGTAGCTATGTCCCCCGGTTCTCTCCTTTCCACAGCCGGAGAAGCGCCATCCTGCCTGCCCCCCCACCCCCCTCATCTTTCAAGCTGGCCCATGTGCTGTCCACCCACAGCTTTTGTGTGAAGCCCAGCTCTCAGCCTGTCCTTACATTGGATGGGGACAGCCGCTGTCCCCCATTCAAAGTAATGGTTTCAACCAGGTTTTCCAACAATGTTGGAAACCTGTGTGGTCGAAGTCCTGGATGGCTTCAGATGAAGAAACATTAGATGAACCTCAGTACATCCGTGAGCGCGACAGCAACCCCGATGTTCCCCTATCTGTTACTTTACGCGCTGTGTGTGGCTAGCTTAAGTTTGCCACATCTGCTCTAGGCCCCCCCCGTGTCCACTTCTTGCCGGGCATGATGCCGAGGTAAAGCCAAGTACTTGACTCCTGCGACAATCACAACTCGTCACAATGACCAGGTCTCGTAGCATTTCCATTGTATGGACATCTTTCGTTATATGAAAATAAAATGACTGTGCATGTTGAACCCGTTAACATGACGTCCCTATTTCGATGTTTACCTTCATGAGATATGACTGGGTCAATGGCTCCACCAAGTGATCATTGGGTAATCGCTCAATTTTCTTACATGTTTTATAAGATTTCTCAGGTTTGGTCCAACCTTTTTGTTGTGCAGAGGACCAAAATGGCTTTTGGCTTTAAAACCTTCAGCGTGGACCGTATTGTCCATTTCTAGTCCATCTTGCTCCCTGTATTGATCTAGCCCGTATGCGTACCCTTTCTCTGTGCCAATAATTGATAAGGTGGAACACACATGTAGATATGGGCCAGATCGCTGCCGCTTCATAACGCCTACATGCGCGCTCACACAGCCATCTCTCTTGCCCCTATCTAATGTGGCCATCCCTGTTTTCAAGGGACAAAAATCAGACATGACATTTGATGTTCCATTGCTTATTGCATGGGAACCACGGTCTCCATGCAAAACATTGTCGGAGCTGGCTGAACACGCAAGTGCTTGTCTCCAGCTCACCGATATCGCCTATAACAACAGAACACCATACTACAGTAACATAAACAGTGAATGTAGACGATGCCGGCTTTCATTGCCACGTTTAGGTGATTGTGTATGAGGTCAACTGACGTGCATGACCATAACATGAAATACATGTGCCTTCATAGTCCATTTTGAGTGTGTGTGATACTTAATCATAATAATATGTTCCTATCTATGTAAAGTATTAAGACAGAACATAAGAAACCCTGATTGAGTTCCAGGCCTTTCACTGCTACATTTATTTCTGTGTTTTGCTTAGATCTTATTTTACTTCCTGTTCTGGGGATACACTCAAAAGAACAGGAAATGAGATGAAATATGTCAATCGAGCCTGGGCAAACAGACATGCCATGAGGCTTTTTCACACTTTCAATAACTGTTTGTCAAGTAGGCTTAACTTCTGAGCGTCTAGCCCGAGTTAACTCGGGCTGAGTTCAATGCTTCATGAAACTCACTCCCAGGTAACTAAGCCGCGCTCCAGGGTCTCGCCTTCTTCCTACGGCGGTCGGAGCACCGGCATGTCTGCCGATGAACTTCCGGGTCCTGCCCCCGATCGCGTCACCAGTGAGCCGAAGGGGGTAGGCGGCGCCATAGCTCCCATCAAACTGGAGGGGCGTCGCTTCTTACAGCAAAGTCCGGCGTCTCCAGTGACGCCGTACTTTGTTTACATCCTCCAGCTGAGTCAGGAAATCGCTATTGCCCGGGCACGTCAGAAAAAAACGTTCCAAGGCGAACGCTCAGAGGTTAAGGGCTTTGGAGACATTTCTTTCACTCCAAGATCACATTTAGGGGGACATTTCTAGATGAGCCCTCCCCCCCTCCCCTCCAGTGTCACGACCGTTATTTCATATTGTCTACATGCTATCGACAAATTGAACATGTCTAGATAAGCCCTCCCCCCCCTCCCCTCCCATTGTCACTTACCGTTCAAAATTCTGCTATAGCAGTGGAACATGTCAGATGATCCTCCCTCCTCCATCTCAACAGGTCCCCTGTCCATAGTATAAGAACTGTCTATTACACAGAGGTGGGCATGTATTACACTATGTTAACAGTACATCCCAATAGCAGCAGTACTACATTATCCTCTATACCTAAATGTATTGTCATGCAACTACCCACATGGAGGCGGGGGACCCATCTCGATGGGTCCCCTGTCATCTATTACAAACCTAAAAGTAGATGCTATAGCAGCATATGTAGTGAGTGAACTGCTCCCCCTGGTGGATTACAGCTCCCCCTGGTGGATTCGGCTTCCGCCGGTGGGATTAAACGGCTCCCCCTGGTGGATTAAGCGGCTCCTCCTCCTGGTGGATACGGCTCCCCCTGGTGGATTACGGCTCTCCCTGTGGGTTACTGCTCCCCCTGGTGGGTTACTGACTCCCCCTGTGGATTAACTGCTCCCACCTGGTGGATTACTATCCCCTGGTGGATTACAGCCCCGGGCTCGCTCCTCTGTGGCTACTACTGCTCCCCTTGTGGGTTACTGCCCCCCCATGGTGGACAACTGCCCCCCCTGGTGGACAACTCCCCCCCCTGGTGGGTTTACTGCTCCTCCTGGTGGATTACTGCTCCCCCTGGTGGGTTACTACTCCCCCTCCTGGGGGATTACTGCTCCCCCCTGGTGGATTACTGCTCCCCCTGGCGGGTTACTGCTTCCTCCTGGTGGATTACTGCTCCCCCTGGTGGATTACTTCTCTCCCTGGGGGTTTAACTGCTCCCCCTGGTGGATTACTGCTCCCCCTGGTGGATTACGGTCCCTCTGGTGGATTACTGCTCCCCCTGGTGGGTTTACTGCTCCCTGGTGGGTTGCTGCTCTCCTGGTGGATTACTGCCCCCCCTGGTGGATTACTGCTCCCCTGGTGGTTTACTGCCCCCCCTGGTGGATTAACTGCTCCTCCTGTGGATTACTGTCCCCTGGTGGTTACTGCTCCCCCTGGTGGATTGACTTGCTCCCCCTGGTGGATTACCGGTACTCTGTGGATACTGCTCCCCTGGTGGGTTACTGCCTCCCCATGTGGGTTGCTGCTCATACTGGTGGATTACTGCCCCCCCTGGTGGATTTTACCTGCTCTCATGGTGGATTTGCCCCCCCCTGTGGATTTACTCTCCTCCTGGTGAAGTTACTGCTCCCCCTGGTGGATTACTTTGCTCACCTGGTGTGGGATTACGACCCCCCTGGTGGATTACTGCTCCTCCTGGTGGAGGAATGCCCCCCTGGTGTGGATTACTGCTCATCCTGGTGAATTACTGCTCCCCCTGGGGGTTACTGCCTCCCCTGGTGGATACTGCCCCCCTGGTGGGTTGGTTCTCTCCCCCTGGTGGGGTTTCCCCCCCCCCCCTGGTGGAGGCTCAATTCGACAGGACACGGGCCACCAAAGCTCAAACCCACCTGGGTTGGTGACCGATTGTTCCACACTACAGAGGTGGTGGCCCAGCCTCAAAGGACCTCGTCACAAGACAAAGAACAATTCATTTACCTGGATGCAATGCTTGATTTCATACGCTAAGGTTGTGATCCAAAACAAACATGCAAATTGGGAGTTCTGAAGTGCGCCAGTGTGGGGTTAGTTAGAAAAAACAAACCTCAAGACAACCTTTCCTAAGACTGGACAACCTTCTCAGCCTTTGGTTTTCTTTTTTTGCTTCAGACCTTTATTTATCAGAGATGTTTTGTCAATTTAACTGATAACGGCATTTCTGATGTGTTCTCATGCAGGTGGTGCTGCGATGCGGGCGGGTGTACAGGAAGGTGACCGCATTGTAAAGGTAAGAATGGTTGATTACATGGGGCATGGTGGCTGGTCAGCATCAGGGGAGGGCTGGCAGGCCTAATCCTGGGGGGCAAATCCAGTCATGTGACCCATTTCACCACCGAATCAGCTCACCATCCAGGCCCCCCTTTCCCTGCTGGAAACATACAGGTCTATGGTGTGCCCACCCCTGCAACCTTCGGCTCCACCGATAACACTGAAGAGGCAGTGCAAGAACTGATCGGCGGGTCCACCGCAATAGAGAATTGCCGTGGGCTCCCAGAGGTGGTACTAGGGAGATCCGTGCCCTGGGCGAGCACTCCATCTGTCGCCTTCCCCCAGCCGGAGAGAGAAGGAGTAGACCATGCCCAGATGCCGCCCCATGCCTAGATGCTGCTTGGGGAATAGAGATGATCTTCGGGCTCTTGGGTGGGGGGTGGGGTGGTTTTGCTGACAGAGGGTGGATGACTGTGAGCTTACTGCCACAGCAGCATTGCAACTACACAACCTATGACCAACCTCGATTTTTAAGTTGATCGTATGGAACTTGTTGGCAGCTAACCTGGTTCAATCGACCAAAAGTGATCAATTGCCATGTTGGTAAATCCGTCATTGGTTTGGGTGGGGACCCTTGGTATTGATTCGCGGTTCAATCGATGAACACTCAAGATTGATAGTTAATTAGTTTCGGTGGGGTAGCGTCTAAAAGTATTAGATACATATATGCGTACCCTAGCCAGTATAAGATATAAAGTAGAATTAAACCCTAAGAAAACCCAGATGTCTACACATCTTGGAGGAAACTAGTTATCTGGCATTGCAGGTACGAAGACTCAGAGATCAGATTTATGAATATATATAAAAGGTCTTTATTAATACATATTGGACCAAAAAATTGGAACAAGTTATTACATTTAACACGAGCAGCAGATATGTGGGTATTTTGGGTATGTGGCCCAAAGCCATACAAGGATGACCACTCCCATACAAATAACCACAGAGAAATAAATTCACAATGTTAAAATGTGCAACACCGTTACACAGATCCGTTATTACAGTAGTGATAAAGATAGATGAACACTCAAGATGACGTCACCATGCTGCACTCGAGGGTTCATCGATTGAACGGGTACTGACCCGTGTATGCCCACCTTTTACTTGCCTTGAATCTCTGGTTGTGCTCCCCCTGGTGGACGTTGTAGAGATACATGACTTGCAGTGCCCAAAACAACGTTAACCCCCTTCCTTACAAGCAAGCCTCTCTGCTGACGCCACCCTGTACCATACGCACAAACAAAGATGTTGTGGCTGTACTAGTTTTCATTATTTTAAGCTAGGAAGATTTTTTTTTTTAAATATCAGTTGACCCGGGGTAGATCTTGTTGCCTTTTAAACTGAAACTGAAAGAAGACACACAATCCTTAAGCAGGGGACACACGCATAGATATGGGCCAGATAGATGGCCCATATATGCGGCCATCTCTGTTTTCGAGTGGGACCAATAAATCCCCCTCAAAGACAGGGGTGTCGCACATGACCGTACATCACGGTCGATGTCCTTTGCTTTTTCATAGGGACTGGGGGTCTCCTTGCAAAGTATCATCAGATATCGGGCAACAGCGCGATGACGTCATCACGCTGCTGCAGGGAACCTCGAACGGCTCCTATATCGAGCTGTGTGTTTCGGGTGTCCGTCGAAATCAGCTGTAGCACCAAATGACCAACAGAGCATTTCCAGGGGGAGCTGATATTGACCAGGGGAGTCATCCAAAGTAGTGGCCACAAACCTATCGCCTACGGTGGCTACTGTGTTTATGCCCCCCAGGTCTCCATGCCCTCCATCGAAATCTGCTCCCCCTGTAGCACTGAATGGTCCACAGGGGGAGCACTTCCAGGGGTAACTGATATCGACCGGGGAGTCATCCAAAGCAGTGGCCCTGAACCTGTCACCTATGGTGGCTACTGTGTCCATGCCCCCCCCTTCCTCCCGGTCTCCATGCCCTACGTTGATATCTGCTCCCCCTGTAGCACTCAATGTCATGCGGGACAGGTGGCATGAACTTCGGTATGGATGGTGCGACATAGGGGTTCATATCTCTGGAAGTGACGTTTTTTGGCCGCACCTATCGATATGAGCTCCCCCACCTATATGGCACCATCCACACCGAAGGGGGGAGCATAGAGACTGGGGGAGCAGATCTCGATGGAGGGCATAGAGACTGGGAGGCATGGACACAGTAGCCACCGTAGGTGCCAAATTCGTGGCCACTGCTTTTCAAGGCTCCCGGGGAGCACATCTCGATGGAGACCGGGGGATCATGGACATAGCAGCTGCCCTAGGTGACAGCTTCACGGGCACTGCTTTGAATGATTCTCCCCTCGTCTATCTCATTTCATTAGAAGTGCTCCCCCTGTTGGCCATTCTGTGCTACAGCAGATCTCCACAGGGGAGCAGATCTCGACAATAGATGAGACATTAGATTTGATGATTATATTATCAATATATCGGCTGAACATTTCTCCGGGGTCTTTGTAAGATTGATAAAAGAAAGGGTAAGAATCAGCTTATCCGGAGCCCTGCCCGCCATTCACTGTCACAACAATGGTGGTGGTTCCTAGACAGAGTCCCCTACTGTTCGTCCGTGGTGTTGGTCAATGGTCACCCAGTGGGATCCAGGTATCAGGAAGATATTGATCATTTTCCTAGACGTTCACCCATCAAGAATTGAGCTTGCAATTTCGAGGATGTGATAATAACTCAATAGAGACCTCTTACGTGAGATTACCCTCCCTGTTGGGGGGTTCTATAGGTAAAAGAAATGGAAAGTAGCTCAATCAGCAATTTGTGATCCCTTCTCTCCTGCAGGTAAATGGCACTTTGGTCGCGAACAGCTCTCACATTGAGGTGGTCAAGCTCATTAAGTGTGAGTATTATTTCACATATTCCTACAAATATCTAGAATGTCTCTTTATGTCATCATGGCTGTCTGATGTTCTAGGGAAGGTGTCTAAGAAAGTCCGTAGGTCTATTGCTGAGCAGGGATGAGAAGTTCTTCCAGGAAATGCTCTTCCAAGACAGTGGTTCCCAAACTTTCCTTGCAGGGCCCCCCCCCCCTTTTCTATTAAGGAACATTATTGAGCCCCCCTTCCCTATTCAAACACAGGTTAAGAATGAGGGTCTGCGCCCCTCTAGAATACCTTCGCTCCCCCCCAAGTTTGGGAACCACTGTTCTAGGAACTCATAAAAGAGAGCATGAAGACTTTGATCGCGTGAGTAATTAGTACTTCTGTGATTGGCTTATCCTGCTAAAGGTTCTCCCTCGATAGATGAGGAACCGACCGAGGAATGAGGATCGGCGGGCACCCTTTGTGTGGCTGTGCGCCCATGAATTTAGCTACATGTCGGATCACTGTGCGATCCAACATGTGGGAGGATCCTGGTCATTCTATTCAAGTGGGGGCCCCTCACGGCTATGGGCCTTTCCATGAATTCTCCTTTTTCTGGAGAACTTTCTATATGATTAGTGTGAGATGAGTACATTTGGCAACACTTGTTGGCAGGGGCGGTCCTAGGGAGACCGGTGCCCTGGGAAAGCCCTGCCTCTGCCACCCATCCCCCCTCCCCCTAGAGAGAGCCCCTGGTGCTCAGAGTGCTCTCTCTCGGGTGAAGGGATGGGGCTTTGGGTGCTGGAGTTGCCACCCTGGGTAACCACCCATACTGGCCATGTAAAACCACCACTGCTTATTAGCATCTCAAACTTTTTCTTAGATCCCAACCCCGGGGCGGGCAAACTAAAGCACAAGGGCCAGATCCAGTGCTTTGACGCCTTGTTGAATAGATGTTACCCTCCGCTTGTTCCTCTTCAATGAGGACGATATAGTGGCCTGATGATGACATTGTGGGCTCATCCTCGTGGTGGCCAGATACCATCTCCATTAAAAGCTTTTGATCCGGCCACTTGAAGCCAATGTGCCCTACGAGCCTAAATGTTTGCCCATCCCTGTCCCAACCAATTAGCTTTGTTGTGTTCAAATTCAACTGATGGTGAAGTCTTATGTTTCCAGGTTTTGCCTCAACAACCATGACATTCCCCATGTCTGATAAAAACATCTTTTTCATAATGCATAGGACGTGTTTGTGTCTTCGTTGGAAAGATTTTCCATCAAGTCTCTTCCAAAAAAAAAAAAAAAAGGTTGGCGGAAGTCTCTGTGATAGGGGCAACAAAAGCTAAGGCTATGTCTCCACAGCGTTGTGCGATCCATAGGGACCCCTAGGTTAAGCGCAGATGGATCACATAAACGGCGAATGCTCTGTTCAGACATCCGCAGCTGCAAGGGTTAACGTACTGCACTATGTTAACCCAGCGGAACGGCACAGCGATGTGAGAACAGAGCATCCTCCAAGCAGTACTGCGCTTAGCGTAGGGGGTCCCAAAGGATCAAACAAGGCAGTGGAGACATAGCCTAATGGAGGGACTAACCACTCCTAACAATGTACACAAATTAAAATAAAGTTTTGGCTAGAGTTGGGATTTCAGCAAAACCAAACCTGGAAAAGGTACAGAAATGTGGCCAAGCACTCATTGAAGATGATAGGTTCTCTTTAACCTCCCTAGCGTTCGGCCCGTACAGGCAATTGCAGCGGAGTACTTTGTTTTTGCCGCCCATGTCCACGTCACTGATGGCGCCGGCAATGTGGGCTGGGAAACTGGCGACCCCTCCATTACCACGGTCTATGATGTGCGCTCCCCGACCCTTCGGCATCACAGATGATGCCAAAGGGGCGGTTCTGGGATAGGTGCAGGGGTATATCGGGTTTTCCCGATCCCCGCAGAGGATGAACTAAACCCAAACAGCGGACAAACTGGGTTTGTCTCATGGATAGGTCTTCTGTACCTCAGTAATGACCAGTGGAGCTGCCCATTGACCAAATGTAAGGGTTTGGGGTGCCATGTTGCAAGATAAAGCTAGGATTTGCATAATAGGGGTTCAATTTCCGTAGGACACCCTGGTACAAATACAATAACTTAAAGATGATGTCTTATAGTCACAAGTTTTGATAGAGCTATCTCTAGTGTTCAATTCAAATCATCCGGACTTGCTGTGTTTATTTCTTGAAGACGTTCGGCTTTGTCATCCGACCAGCAATCAATTCAGAGTGACTGTACACAATCTTACTGGAAATATAGGTCGGCATTATGCAGGGGGGCGGCATCTAGGCATTGGAATTTTTTTCCGATGCCCAGGTGCCTCCCCCTCTTGCTCATAGTGTGCCTGCCTATCCGCGGCAACCCAGGAAGAGAGTAGGAGTAGAAGAGACCCCTTTACTTCTCTTCTTTCTTCAACCCTTACCCCCAACCCCTACCTCCAGAGTGAGGTGAGACTCCGGGGGGGGGGGGGGGGGGGTTTGGCGGCTGCCAGAAGGGATACCCAGGGTGCCAATCTTCTTGGGACAACCCCCGCTCTGGGCTATAGCTCCAATCCACATAATCTGTGGTGTGATCCTCATGGAGGTAGGTGTTACTACATTAGCATGATTGGAGCTGGGAGGTGTTATTAACCCAACCAGGGAGGGGTGTTAAAACAGCATTGTATGTGATAGAGCTGTTATTGGAACTTGATGTGGTCGCACATAAACTCCTTTACAGCTGTCAAAGTTTTTCCCTCTACTTACACATTTCCTCTTCTTTAAACCAGCTGGGACCTACGTCGCACTCACACTGTTGGGTTCCCCTCCGCCTTCCATGGCAACGTCCGGGTATCATCATGACCACAGCTCTCCTCGGAACACCTACTCTTCTCCTGTCCCACCCCCTCCCCCTCTCCCTCCTCCCCAGAGGATCACAGGACCTAAGCCACTACAGGTAACGCACGAGGAAACCTCGGGGTGGCGCATTGTAAAAACAAATGTTGACTTTTTTCTGGAAGTTCTGAGTTTTTTATTTTGTGACTGCAGGATCCTGAGGTCCAGAAACATGCCACTCAAATCCTGCGCAATATGCTGAAACAAGAAGAGACGGAGCTACAGGTCGGTTATAGAGCAAATCAAAATGATTGGTCA
>CM070043.1:48867879-48879832 GCA_036250615.1 Ptychadena robeensis | reverse complement strand
CTGCATGTACAATAAATGGGTGGAAATTTGCTTATGGTCTACAAGCACAATAAATGGTGGGGACATTGGCTTACTGGACTGCATGTACAATAATGAGTGGAAAGTTAGCTTACTGGACTGTATGTACAATACGATGGGGGGAACGTGGGCTTTACGGGTATGCCATGACAACAAATGTAGGGAAGGGGAAGTGGACTTGACTGTCTGCAGTAATGTACAATAAATGAGTGATGAAAGTTGGATTTACTGAACTGCAGGTACCAATAAATTAGTGGAAGTGGCTTACGGACTGTTTGTTATAAATACATTGGTTGGAAAGTTGGCTATTATTGGTTGCTTCATAAAATGGGTGGAAAGGGTTTACGGGTCACCCTGCCACCACTGCATACACACACAAATGTGTGGAAATTTGGCGTACTGATCTACATGCACAATACGTTGGTGGAAAAGGTGGCTTACTGGTCTGTTTGCACAATAAATGGGTGGAAAGGTGGCTTACTGGACTGTTGCACAATAAAGGGTGGAAGGTTGGCTTTACTGGAATCGTAGTACCTAATCATGGTGGGAAAGTTGGGCTGTACTGGACTGTATGTTAAATCCATGGGAAAGGATGGCTTTAATGGTCTAATGCAGATACCATGGGTGGAAATGTGGCTTATGGTCTAATGCAAAATAAATGGGTGGAAAACCAAGATGACTCAAGACCAGTAAACCCAGGATCCATTGTTGACACACATTGGGCCAAACGTCAACAGAACAGAGTTGAGTTCCGCTTAACAACCAGAGTGCTCTCATTATTTTGTAGAGTTGGGTCATATATTAAATAGAGGGAAGCAAATGATATATGCATCCTATATATCATAGTGTCTTGTATCCGATATACAGATTAGGAAAGGTCTCCTTGGTGTGAGGTGGACCTAACACAGCCAAGTCAATTTGTGTTATGGATGATCAATCTGTTTGCTAGCCATACAAGTGTCGGATTCCATGTCCAATCGATTCATCATTCCATCGATTCCGGTGATTCTGCCGGGAATCGCAGGTTGTGATCAATCGGGAATTTAAGAGTACCATCGCGCATACCACCTTGTCCAACGGATTCCGGGACGGATCCGTGTCCGATTGTCCACTCACAAACTGGCAACTCCCCCTTGATCAGGACGAATCGCATTGAGAAAACCAACATGTTGGTTTTCTCAGTCGATCCGATTCTGAGCCCCTGATCAATCGGACGCAAACGATCGGACAGGTGGGCTGCATGCGATTCGGCCCGATCGTTTGGCGTTGCACGCGCCCGGAAGCGATCGTGCCGGAATACGGTGCGAATCCGAACGTGTATGGGGGCCTTAAGACAGAGCCGCTTTTCTTCACAATTAAGCAAACAGCCACTAAACAAAGCAACGAGGGGGGGATACGGGGGGTATATTTTGGCACAACCCCAAACCTGTACACTTCAACATAAACACACATCATGGACTTTACAGGATAGGAAATGCTGCCATTCAATAACAGGTGTGATTTGAATTGTAGTCATTTGGTTCATCTGGATATACTTTGTATTTTTCACCAACAGCTCCCCAAAAGTGTCTCCAAAGTTCCACTTTGAAGTTAGACAAAATGTAAAAATGCACCTAAGATATGGAAATAGGTCAACACCCTTAAAAAAAATCTAGTTTCCAACCATGAAAGAAATGATGCATGGCTTCACATGGTTGTTCACAAACATATTAAAGGTGTAACAATATCGAGGGGAAACAGATAAAAAATGTTAAACCACTCATTCCAAGCAAGAAAAATCCTAAAGAAAATGATGGACAATGATTAAGTCATGTGATTCACCCTTAACGTAGTGATGCGCAGCATAAGCAATATTCGTATTCACAAAACTATCACACATCGTTTGCCTAAATATTCGCAGTAGTGTAAATTTGTAATCTCCAGTCATTATACCTGTATTGTAAATTACCTGCAGTGTAATCACCACATGGACACTCATGAAAGTAAATTAATGTGGGAAAATCGGCACTTGTAAATGAATGCAATGCACAGACACTTTCCCCAGAAACCTTGAATATCATAATTGTGAAGATATAGCGCACTATATTACAGATCTCTGCCAATTTTCCAAAGTAGCGATATTCCCAAAAAAAATTCGAGAGGTTGAACTTCATGGTCTACACTTCTAACACTACTCTAAGTTAACAACAATCCTCTCCATTTTTTCCTTAGAGGGAATCTATCATATAGGATCGATTTCTATTTTAGAGTAAAGGGATTCCATCTGGAATTTTACATAGTTCGTTCAGCTCAGAACATCGGGACACAACCACAATGAAGAACGGTTCAAAAACCATCTCAACTTTAAATGGGTTGTGTTGTCCTAGGGTGCCAAACATTGCTCCACCATAGATACGGTTAAGTGGAGTGAAGACAGGGCATGGAGTCAATGTAATTGATAAAATTGTCTTAAACTCGTTCGGCTCTAATCTGTGGTGAAGTAGGTTGGCAACCTAGGACAACACAGCACATAATAATAGAGGGGAAACTAGAAGAGAGCTTAGAATAATTAAGCCGGGCAAAGGGCAAACAAAAATTAACCAATTTAGAAAGATTGAGTATGTTTGAACCCTTATCGGGAAAGATATAATATACAGTTGAAACAGCTTTTCTATATACCCGATATGCCGGCGTATAAGAAGAGGGTGTATAAGACGACCCCCCCCCCCCTTTTACAGTTAAAATATAGAGTGTTATATACTCGCCGTTATAAGATACCCCTCTTCAACGCACACCAATGAAAAAAATGTATTTCTACTCTGACCTTTCAAACCCCACCAGATCTCAAAACACCCTTTAGAAGTCTGATGTTAAGGAAGGTTAAGTGAAAGCCGATGATGAGAATGTAGGGCTTTATGCTTAATAGGGAAGCATTTTTATATGGGGATATTAGTAGAAGGATTGTGCTCAGGGACCTAAAACATTTGGCATGGATCTAGTCATAGGGGTTAACTAGTTAAAACCCAAAATTTCATTATAGGAGTATATCAAGGGCCATGAAAAAGAACTGGCTGGAGGCTGGAATTAGCTGAAAAGTAACCTATAGATTATAGCTAGAGTGGTGAAACTCGGGGTTTGGTAAGAGTAGTAGGTGGAGCCATACGACCCTGAAAGTTATATTATACTTTGAAAACATTCATAGCAGGAAAAGAATTAAAGTTTACAAAAGACTACAGCCTGTTGTTCTCTGTGCAGGAGAAGCGTCCTGTAGCATGGTTACAACTCTCTGCTCTGCGCCTTGATTACAATGATCTCAGCAGCCGCTCGCAGCTCAGCTCGCAGGCAGAAGAGATCATCCATCCACAGCTCCATAGATGGTCCCCTGCACCCCCTGCCTGCGGCACAACCGCGGATAAGACGGGACCCCCGGACTTTGGGGCGGATTTTAAGGTACTGAAAAGTCGTCTTATACGCGGCAATACGGTATTTGATTGGGCATTTTGCTATACACAGATGAAATGTGATCAAAAGAGATGTTCCTTGGTAGTTAATACTATTTTGTTTTTGAGACATGTATACACAATATGAATTGATAAAGTGAGTCTCAAAAAACCCAAATGGTATAGCCTGAAGAAGAGATCATGAGACATCCCCAAAAAAGCTTGCTTCTCGAAGCCATGTTAGGACAATAAGTGGTGCTCACTTGAACAAAATTCTCCTTATCCTTATGGCCAACATGGGTACAACACGATACTAATACAGAACAATTTACAATTACCGATATGCATAATTTTTAGGTTAACGTTCTAGGTCATGGTGATTAACACAATGGGTTAGACCAATAAATGTTGCCTCCCATGAATTACTTCAGCCCCAAAACTACAGGGCATACGACCCACAGCCAAAAAATAATTTTTATACATAAAAAACCAGAAAATATAGTATTTGCATATATAGCAAACATACTTTGCTTAATGGGAAAACCAAACACCCAACAAAAATTATTTACCAATTCTGTAATTATGAGACTATACCAATTTGAGGATATATACAGAGGGTGTGCTGACTCCAACCACCCTGACTGCTATGGCTTACAAGACATTCGCCTTCCTCATCGTCAGAGAGAAAGAAGTATTTGAGGAGCAGCCAGCAGGATTGATGCTGGCTGATCCTGATCACTCCTTCTGGTAAAACAGATTGCTGGCCAAACTATATAGACATGGCCCAGTTGGTTGTGCCTTCGGTCCATAAGACACAAGGCACAGAGACCCTCCCTTCTATTTTGAGAGGAAACAAGTGTGTCTATGGAGTAACTACCACCTTTTATCAAGATTTTAACCTCCCCTAGTAGCGAGATGCCCGAACCCAGTTCGGGCAAAGGCATACTGCAACTATCGATACGCCTGATCTGGGTTCGGGCACACGTGGGAGCTCACCTGCTTCCCCCGCACCATCTTCCCCGTCCATCGCCCGGCTTATTCCGGGTCCCGGAGTGACGTGTGACCGTCACGGAGGCGGGACCCGGTCCCCGGTCTTTTTTTTTTTTTAAACTTTTGAAGCTGGATTATAGAAATGTTCTTTCTTATAATCCAGCTCAAAGGGATCACGCTAGCAGAAACGTCGCGCGGAGCGTCCTGCTAGTGGGGATCATCTGCGGCTGCAACACGAGCCATACGGAAATGCCGAGGTTCTCCGGCACTCACGTGATCGGCTCTCGTGTGACGATGACGTAATCCCGGCGGGGGCGGGAGATTGGAGATTGAAAGGTACAGAAACTTTTTTTGTTTCGTAGATTTTGTTTTTCTTTTTTTCATTTGTTTTATTTGTTGGCATGGAGTGAAATGTTTTATAAATGTTTTATCCAATCAAAATCAAAAGAAAAGAAAAAACAAGTGAAATTCAAAAAAAAAAAACCTCTAAGCCGGCCATAGTGCTTATTTCTCTGGCGAATTTTGCGAATGATCACCATGCGCATTCGGGTGGTGATCGTTGTGATCAATCGCAAAATGAACGCGCCCACCTGGAGCAAGTTACTGGCGCAGGTTCTGATCGTGATCGATGGCCTCTGTTGACTGCAGCATTTCTACAAAAGCTGCAGGGCACACAGAGCCTTTCCGCCCCCCTTGGCGTCCCGGTGTTGGATGACGCCGTATTGGCGCGGGGAGGAAAGGCAAAACACCGTATCACTTTTGGTTACAGACACATCTGACACTCAGTGAACCACCGGGAGGTTAATATAGCTTATGTCCAAACATACAGAAAATAAACCCAAGGCAAATGTTTTTTGTGATTCCATAACCTACTGCTACTGTTGCCCCTTTGCGGATTTTGTAACTCTACATCATGATTGTCCCGTGGGAAAATGTATAGAAAAATTGTTTTAGCAGCCAACGTTAACTTTTTCTGATTGGGTTCACACCATTTTTGAAGGCCTGCTTAGGCCCAGGTCTGACCAACCATGGCTGGCTGGGGTTAGTAAATGGTCTCCAATTTAAATATTCCTCGTATTACACTAAGGCTTAGTTCCATTGTACGTCGGGAGCCCTCCGCTAAGCGTCTACGCTAAGCAGGGTCCCGAGTTATTCCCATAGACTCAGCCTGCCGCGATGGTCTGTTTAGATATCCGCCGGTTGTTGTACAGGCTGAACATAATCGACTACGTTCAGGCCTGACACCGGCGGACGGGTCCGGCGCATGAAGACAGACCCGTCCGCGCCGGAGGCAGGTAAGTCTATCTGCTACGTCGGGGACCACCGCTAAGCTGGTACGCTTAGCGGAGGGCTCCCGACGTAAATGGAAACAAGCCATAAGGACCAAAGATGCGTCCTTACTCTGAATTTGCGTTAGCTATGGTGCACTTAATTTCTGTACTATATTATAAGATTGGGTGATCATTATGATTTCAACTGGGTTAGTGGGTGTTGTGTTTCTTTGGTTATTCACATTGTGATGACGTGGAATGGGCCATAAATATTGGGACGATGAGTTAGCTAAGCCCACCAAACGTATTTACATTAGTTAAGGAGTGAAATTAGCCTTTCAGGTCGCAGGGTGGACCAAGTAAACAATACAAAATGGACGGGGGGGGGGACTATTCTAATCTATTGAACCTACTTCTGAAGGGGTTAACCCATTAGGCATTTTAGAAGGCAGCTCTGGACCGAAAAATGGCTAGCTGGGGTAAATGTCTCCAATTTTTAAAGAAGCTACTGAAGAAAAGTAGTAAACCATAGTGTAGTAACCTGATCAGTGCCCATCACCTAAAACCTTGTGACTGTTTCTGTTTTACTGTGTGAATGGGACAATTTAGGTGGTGTCCTGGAAGGGAGGTTTGGTCGGAAATTATGCCACAAGCAACATAAGGTTGCTGAGTTTTTGTTTTCTTAAAGGAATCCCAGAATCTGGGATAGGAAGGATGGAACTGGGTGGGCCTTCCTATCCCCCGGTTAACAATAATATGTAACCACCTGGTTGCAGGTGAGTGGACCGGGGTATGACTCAGAATAGTTGCAGAGTCCCAGTGTCAGGGTTCAGGCAAGTGGGAGACCAGGGCTTCTGGGGAGTGTAGACAAGGGGGCACACAAGGACTGTGGTTACGGAGCAGCTGATTACAGGGGGTGCACAGAGAGTGTGAGCCAGACCTGTGGCACTGGAGAATCTGCTACAGGGGGTCTCACAGGGCGTTGTGGGGCCAGGCCTGTGGTTCTGGAGCAGCTGAACAGGGGCTATAACAGGGAGTGTGAGGCCCAGCCTGATGCTGCTGAAGCCTGAAACCAAGACAATACTCACCTGTCACATGTTTGGAAAGCCAGAGGCTTGGTTATTTTTCAATGACTTTTGTTCTTTTTGGATATTAACCCCTGCGAGGGTAAAGTCTGCTGTGCATCCAATAAATACAGGCAAGGAGCGCTAGAGAGACGGAGCGTTGTATGATGGATTTACATTATCCCAGCAAAAAGAAATAAAAATCAAAAATTTCCTACCTGATCGTTATCCAAGAGGTCTTTGGAAAGCTCTCCGGTTGGACAACCCCTGCATGGTGGCGGTTCTGAGGTCATGTTGTTGGTGTTTTCAAAGTGCTGAATGATGTGTCTTACGTTACCAGGTTTTAATTTTGAGAAGAGATGAAGTTGAGGTATCAAAACTAGCAACCCCGGAAACCAATCTAACATCCGCCACTTTGGGTGGTGGCTTTTGGCGGGAAGTGAGTCATCGTACAGGAAGAGACACGAAGGAGGAAAGCAGGAACCAATTGCAGAGAGGAGAACACCCAGAGTCTAGAGATTAGCGAGGTTATGAGACAGAAGAATGGTTCGCAGAGCAAGATCGTGTTAGTGCAGTTAGGCAAAAGCTGAAGAGATATAAACCAAATTGCGGTTTTGCGTCACCATTGAGGACATTGAATACGATGGTATCGATCGATAAGGCCACGCTCTTCTGTGGTTACAGAAATATTGTGTTTTGGACTCCGCCTTCCCAGATTGCTGAATGGTAGAAGTTTTATTGTTAATTTGGCATTTCAGAAACATTTAAATCCTACCTACATCCTCTGTTATGGCTTTACCTGCCAATCTATATCCTTGTGAGGAAATATCTGTATATAAGTGCAAAAAATTATTTATCCATTTCTGTTGCGTCTGATATCCCAGGGGCACCATTAGGCCGGTACAAGGGGGCCCTCCTGCAACGGTTCCAATGCCCTTCGATGGCCATGTCTGCCATGAGTTGCAGCTCAGCATGGCAACAGGCGTTCGGCCCATCCTATGCGCAGACTCAAATGCTGCCAGCAGGGACCATGCCGCCGAAAAAAAAACAATGTCAAGAGTACATTTAACAGATTTCCAGCGCGTTTATGCAGCTGCTGGAATATATTCGGTATACGGACGTTACAAAAATAGATTCCCTTAAATGCCAACATTTGATTCAAATTGGTCAATTCCACCCAAGACTAGAAATGGGGCATTTAAATAAACGTATCCTTTAACAGTTGCTGCTTATTGCCCCCCAAAACACAAAAAATTTTACTGGTACTGGTTTACAGCAATTGGTTAGAAGCTCCTCAGCCCAAAGACATGGGCATTAAAGTGGAAACTTCAGATCACATCTTGTTTGGACTGGTTTTGGTTGGGGAAAAGGGTAAGGTCCTCCCTTAGGCCTCTTGATAGGAGAATGATGGGAAATCTAGCTATTGGGGAAAGGGCAGCAGGAAATAGAACTTTCTCTAATACAAAAGGATGTTCTAAACTTGTTTGGGCTTGGGTTTTTGGTTTGAGTTGGGAAGGTATGGCCCTCCATTTTGGCAGGCTAATCTACATAGGGACATTGTGGAAACCTAGCTATTGGGTAACAGGCAGAAATAAAGGGCTGCCGGGAAGGGCCAATCGGGGGGGGGGGGGGGGGCACTCATTACTCTCATGTGTTCATTAAGAGTAGGTGGGGGCCTGCTGACCTGACCATGGCTTGGCCTCTGCCCATAGTTGGCGATGTTGTCAAGTAGGGCACAATAGTAATTCAGACGGTTGATTAATCTCTCCATGAAACTAAAAAGTTTTTTTCTGGAGTTCACATAAAGACCATACAATAAAAATTTATATCAGATAACAAAAAGTTCAATAGGTAGACAGTTAGAGTTAATAAAACCAATGACAACTAAATTAGCGTCGAATTAGTGGAGTAAGACTCCGGGAGAGGCAGGAAAGTTTAGCTTAAGGTGAGAGATTTGAAATGAGGTTTTACCTTCACCCGGGGGACAAAGGACATTGAAATGCTACAAGGGAGGAAAAAAAAATGAGGAATTAACTCTTAATTAATCGATCAGTGGCGGGGAATAAGAGCATTAAAGCCTTTTCAAGGAAAAAAAAAACAAACAGTAGTGTTAAAGGGGCAACCAGCAAGTAGTTACAAACAGGGGTAACAAGCAGCAGTGTCGGATTGATTGGACATGATTGCGGAATTATGGGTGCAAAGGAAGAGTGGTGGTACGAGTTACGCCCAAGGAAGAGTGGTACTAGTACTGCCAAAGGAAGAGTGGTTACGAGTACTGCCCAAAGGAGAGTGGCGAGTACTGCCCAAAGGAAGAGTTGGTACGTAGTACTGATCAAAGGAGGAAGAGTGGTACTAGTACTGCCCAAAGGAAGAGTAGTGGACTAGTTACTGCCCAAGGAGGTGGTATGAGTATGCCCAAGGAAAGAGTGGTATGGTACTGCCCAAAGGAAAGAGTGGTATGAGTACTGCCCAAACGACAGAGTGGTACTAGTCTTACCCAAAGGAAGAGTGGTTACTAAGTACTGCCCAAAGGAGAGTGGTACGAAAGTACTGGCCCAAAGGAGAGTGGTATGAGTATGCCCAACGAGAGTGGTCTAGTACTGCCCAAAGGAAGAGTTGGTACTAGTCTGCCCAAAGGAAGAGTTTGGTACTAGTACTACCCAAAGGAAGGGTGGTACCGAGTAATGCCCAAAGGAAGTGGGTATGAGTACGCCAAAAGAAGAGTGGTACTAGTACTGCCCAAAGGACAAAGAGTGGTATAGTATGCCAAAGGAAGAGTTGGTACTAGTATACCCAAGGAAGGGTGGTACGGTAATGCCCCAAAGGAAGGAGTGGTACGAGTATGCCCAAAGGAGGGAGTGTACGAGTTACTTGCCCAACCGAAGAGTGGTACTAGTACTGCCAAAGGAAGAGTGCTGAGTACTGCCCAAACGAAAGAGTAGGGTACTAGTACTACCCAAAGGAAGGGTGGTACGAGTTTACTGCCCAAAGGGAAAGAGTGGTACGGTACGCCCAAAGGGAGGTGGTACGAGTATGACCAAAGGAAGAAGGGTGGTACTAGTACGGCCCAAAGGATGTCAGGGTGGTACGAGTACTGCCCAAAGGAAAGGTTGGTACGAGTACTGCCCAAAGGAAGAGTGGTACTGCCCAAAGGAAGAGTGGTACGAGTACTGCCCAAAGGAAGAGTGGTACGAGTACTGCCTTCGAATATTTGAACATTATTACATTCCAATTGTTGACCCTGATGTGTTTTTGCATACATAACCCAAGCGGACATTGTGCATTAGTGAATTCATGCAATGGAAAAAACAAAAGTACACTCCCTAAAAAACGTAACATGTAGATCGGTATGGTATATTTCATTTAAAGAGGAGGTCCACTTAAATCTGTTACTTTAAAGTTGGATAGGTAAACCAACTGACTCTTGGGTACTCCATTAGGGTCCCCATACACCTTTAGATTTGTCTGTCAGATTTCCTTTAGATCTCCTTTTGTTTTACCAAAACCATGTAATATGAGGGACTTTCTAAACCATCAAGTATCCCTGTGTTCAATCGCAGAGGACCCAGCACTACATAGTTTTTGGTAGACCTAAAGGATATCTGACAGATCTAAAGGTGTATGGTCAGCTTTAGGGTGTGAGTTTCCAGATATGGACAATTTTGATGATGATACCATGTTCAGGGGCTTTGCAATCAGCTCACAAAGTAGCTAGTGGAAAAATTTGACCATCTCTACATGTTATTAATTTTATATTATACTATACTACCTTAAAACTATACTTACAGTGTAATAATTACATTACACATCATTGAAATTCGTTCCTTAAATCATTTTTTTTATAACACTGTCATTTGACACCCCCATCCTTAGCAGCCAAGGCACTCGGCGAAAGGGTGCCTGACTGGGGGGAGTGGCCAGCGATGAAAGGCAGCATCGGCGTCAGCGGAAGTGACGCAAAGATCCGGGGGCGGAGCCAATGCGGTTAAAAAGGCCGGACCGGATGGGGATCTGCCTCTTTCTCTGGACGGACACCCCACCCTACCTCCCTGTATTTTTTGGGGGGGGGGGGGGGTGTTTTCTGTTTGTTGGGGTTTATTATTGTTAATGTTCTTTTGTCACGGCGTGGGGCGGGTCCCTGGCAGTGCCTAGAATGGGTTCTTTGCAGGTTATGTAAATTGAGTGACGTGTTGGTGGAAGGGGGCAGTCACTACCAAAAGTAACATTGCGCTCTTGTGGGGGTCAATGACCCAAGGAGGAGTCGGAAAAGGTGGTAGGAGGAGGCAACGTGTTCTAGTGTACCCACTGTGCTGGTGAAGAGGAGGCTAGTGGCTGGTACAGGTGGGTATGGTTTAATTGTGAGTCGTTTCAAGTGGGGGCACTGTCAGGGACAAGAGTTATTTGTTATATGTTATCTATGCTGTGGCCAAAAATATTTAATATATTATCCTCAATTTTTCCTGAAATTCTGGTCTTGTGTTTTTCTTTCAGTGTTAAGTTGACGGTTTAAGGTTTTAACAGGGGGAATGGACGGGTCCACACTCCCACAGTCATATGGGGGATCTGGAACAAGGGTTGGAAGGAACACTCTAGACCATTTATAAAAAGCTGAAATTTGGGAAGCAAGGTCTCGCTGTTTTAGTATAAAAGACATTATAAGTAGAGATGGTTGAATTTTTTGACTTGCTCATTGTAGAGATGTAGATGTAGAGAAGGGTTGTGGGAACATTTGAAAAAAAAAGTTTTGCTCTAGCACATGGAGTTTTTGCATAAATTAAGTTCAAAATCAAAAGTCAAAATTCCGATTTGAAAAATTTTGACTTGCCTTTGAGCTTAATTTGCGCAAAAACTATTTGGGTTCGAGACTCTCAACCCTTCTGTACATCTCCACCCCCCCCCCAGGAGCCCCATACTTACTGCTTTGCGAGGTTTTCGGTTTGGCAATATATTTAAGGATGGGATTTCGCTTCTTGTCATCTGCGGAATCTTTCTCTTTTTTCGTGTTGCTGTTCTGTGAGGACAGAAAGTTTGAGTCAGTAGTTATATAGACAGAACTATCTTCCTGAAGAAGTGATGAGAGTGGTCACAAAACGCGTCAATGCACATACTGTTATAGTGAATCAACAGGTGCCTTGACTTAAAGCGGACCTACCACCAGGAATCTATGTTTTCATGAATGGCACTAGAAGTG
>CM070043.1:48852181-48862409 GCA_036250615.1 Ptychadena robeensis | reverse complement strand
TTCCCTATTAGCATAAAGCACTACTATGCTGCATACATGCTTTCACTTATCCTATCCTTAAACATCAGACTTCTAAGGGTGTTGGAGATCTGTGGGTTGAAAGTCAGAGTAGAAATACATTTTTTCATTTGGTGTGCGTTGGAAGAGGGGGTAGTCTTATACGGCGAGTATATAACAAACTCTATATTTTAACTGTAAAAGTTGGGGGGTCGTCTTATACACCCAGTCGTCTTATACGCCGGCATATACGGTATATAGAAAAGCTGTTGTCAACTGTATATTATCTGTCCGATAAGGGTTCAAACATACATCAATCTTCTAAATTGGTTAATTTTGTTTGCCCTTTGCCGGCTTAATTATTCTAAGCTCTCTTTCTGAGTTTCCCTCTATTATTATGGTGCTGGTGTTGTCCTAGGTTGCCAACACTACTTCACCACAGATAGAGCGCAACGAGTTAAGACAATTTAGCAAATTACATTGACTCCATGCCCTGTCTTCACTCACTGTACCGTATCTATGGTGGAGCAATGTTGGCACCCTAGGACAACACAACCCATTTAGTTGAGGAGTTGTTTTTGAACCGTTCTTCATTGTGTGGTGTCCCGATGTTCTGAGCTTGAACGAACTATGTAAATTCCAGATGGAATCCCTTTACTCTAAATAGAAATCGATCCTATATGATAGATTTCCTCTAAGGAAAAAATGTAGAGGATTGTTGTTAACTTAAGAGTAGTGTTAAGTGTAAGACCATGAATGTTCAACTCTCGAATTTTTTTGGGGAATATCGCTACTTGGAAAATTGGCAGAGATCTGTAATATAGCGCTATATCTTCACAATTATGAATATTCAAGGTTCTGGGGAAAGTTCTGTGCATTGCATTCATGTACAAGTGCCGATTTTCACATTAATTACTTTCATGAGTGTCATGTGGTGATTACACTGCAGGTAATATTACAATACAGGTAATAATGACTGGAGATTACAAATTTACTGCGAATATTAGGCAAACGATGTGTGATATTTTGTGAATACGAATATTGCTTATGCTGCTCATCACTACTTAAGGGTGATCATGACTTTAATCATTGTCCAGTCAATTTTCTTTAGGATTTTCTTGCTTGGAATGAGGTGGTTAACATTTTTATCTGTTTCCATCCTCGATATTGTAAACTTTTAATATGTTGTGAACAACCATGTGAAGCCATGCATCATTATCTTCAATGGTTGGAAACTAGATTTTTGTTAAGGGTGGTGGACCTATTTCCCATATCTGTAGGTGCATTTTTAACATTTTGTCTAACTTCAAAGTGGAACTTTGGAGACACTTTTGGGGGACGCTGTTGGGGAAAAATACAAAGTATATACAGATGAACCAAATGACTACAATGCAATCACAACTGTTATTGAATGGCAAGCATTTCTATCCTGTAAAGTCCAGGATGTGTGTTTGATGGTTGAAGTGTAGCAGGTTTGGGTTGGTGCCAAAATATACCCCCAGTATCCCCCCTCGTTGCTTTGTTTAGTGCTGTGTTGCTTAATGTGAAAGAAAAGCGTGCTCTGTCTTAAGGCCCCCATACACGTGTCGGATTCGCACCGGATTCCGGCACGATCGATTCCGGGCGCGTGCACGCCAAACGATCGTGCCGGAATCGCATGCAGCCCACCTTGTCCGATCGTTTGCGTCCGATTGATCAGGGGCTCAGAATCGGATCCGACGGAGAACCAACATGTTGGTCTTTCTCATGCGATTCTGTCCGGATCAGGGGGAGTTGCCAGTTGTGAGGTGGACAATCGGACACGGATCCGTCCCGGAATCCGTTGGACAAGGTGGTATGCAGCGATGGATACTCTTAATTGGCCGATTGATCACACCTGCGATTCCCGGCAGAATCACCGGAATCGATTGGATGATGAATCGATTGGACATGGAATCCGACACGTGTATGGCTAGCTTTAAACAGATTGATCATCCATAACACAATTTGACTTGGCTTGTGTTAGGTCCACCTCAGCACCAAGGAGGACCTTTCTAAATACTGTATTAATCGGAATACAAGACACTATGATATATAGGATGCATATATCATTGCTTCCCTCTATTTAATATATGAACACAACTCTACCATAAATAATGAAGAGCACTCTGGTTGTTAAGCGGAACTCACCTCTGTTCTGTTGACGTTGTTGGCCAATGTGTGCACAATGGATCCTGGTTTACTTGGTCTTGAGGCATCTTGGTTTCCACCCATTTATTTTGCATGTAGACCAGTAAAGCCACATTTCCACCCATGTATCGTGCATGTAGACCAGTAAAGCCATCTTTCCACCAATGGATTGTACATACAGTCCAGTAAAGCCAACTTTCCACCCATGTATTGTACATACAGTCCAGTAAAGCCAACCTTCCACCCATTTATTGTGCAAACAGTCCAGTAAAGCCACCTTTCCACCCATTTATTGTGCAAACAGACCAGTAAAGCCAACTTTCCACCAACGTATTGTGCATGTAGATCAGTAAAGCCAACTTTCCACACATTTGTTGTACATGCAGACCAGTAAAACCAACTTTCCACCCATTTATTGTACATGCAGACCAATAAAGCCAACTGTCCACCAATGTATTATACAAACAGTCCAGTAAAGCCAACTTTCCACTCATTTATTGTACCTGCAGTTCAGTAAAGCCAACTTTCATCACTCATTTATTGTACATTACATGCAGACCAGTAAAGTCAACTTCCCTACATTTGTTGTACATGCAGACCAGTAAAGCCAACTTTCCACCCATGTATTGTACATACAGTCCAGTAAAGCTAACTTTCCACTCATTTATTGTACATGCAGTCCAGTAAAGCCAATGTCCCATCCATTTATTGTGCTTGTAGACCAGTAAGCCAACTTTCCACCCATTTATTGTACATGCAGACCAGTAAAGCCAACTTTCCACCCATTTATTGTGCATGTAGACCAGTAAGCCAACTTTCCACCCATGTATTATTCTTTCACACATGTAGTCTTTTACCACCTATTTGGGTTAGCATCCTCCCCAGTATTTAAGGCCCATCACCAAATATTTGTTAGAGGATAACCAACAGGAACCAAACACACACTAAAGCATCTGTAGATTGGAATGATCACCCCCAACTATATAGAAGAGTAAATGTAAGCGAACAAAAATTCAAGGTGAGGACCATCTTGAGGTGCCGACCCAATGCCAATGAACGGGACCATAGAACCATATTAATAGATCCTGAATTAGAAAATAATTTGTTAATCTTTTTAAGTTCAAATGAATGCAACATGCTCTATTTTGATCCAGTAGCAATTGTATTTTAATGTGCTCGTTAGTAATCCTAAAAGACATTAATGGTGGAATAGATCCATAAGAGTTTCACGGGGAATGACAGCGATAAGTCCCCGGTGTCCCCCTGTACGTGACATTTGTTTGGTAAAGGTTAAATAAATGTATCGCTGGTTTTGCTCATGAGAGAATCGTCTATTTTTATAAGCTTTTGCGGCGTCGGTGTTGTCTGTCCAGCGCCTGGCTGTTTTTAGCTGCATCAGGCAGCTGTAGGAGAATGAAAATACGGACCACGGCGCTGCGCTCTCCCTGTTTTAATTACGGCTGGCATTTGGGTGTCAGGCCGCTTGCTGTGTCTGTGTGACGGGGCGGGCTCTCTCCCCCTCGGATGCCTGCTCCGTCCTGTCCAGAACACCATTGATTTTTACTGCTCTCGTTAGAGATGGGATCGATAGACGGCTTGCTTGTAATCTGCCTCGGAGCTCTGTCAGGACGAGCAGGTCTCGGCGTTGTCTAGGCCGCATGATGGAGATGCGGGGCTGGTGCTGGGTGGAAATGTAGACGTGGGGGGGCCTTGGGCAGCGATGGAAATCTAAGCGAGAGAGGGGCGTGCAGCAACAAAAAAGAGATGGATAAAAAGAAGATGGAGAGGATATTATGGAAGAGGTAAGGCGCAAGCTGAATTGGTTAACCTTTGTAGTGCTGGAGGCTTTTGATCAGCAGCCATGGCATTCATCTTCTACAGCTGCACAGGAATGGAGATGCACAGAGTACCGATGCGTGCAGGCTGCTGCAATCTCTATTTAATCTATTTATATGCAAGAAATTTTATTTTTTTATAAAGCCAACATTTACAATAATGAAAAATTTCGAAAACCCCAATCAAAAGTCGTCTTTCAGTCTACTGCATTGAGCTGTAGTAATGTGAATTGCTGGTCAGTTATCATGGGGTGGTCTATATCATTACTGTTTATGGTTGGCAAGGTTGTTTGTATAGGAAAACTGTAGTGATTTATTATTGTTATTGCCGCTGTAATGACAATGAAATTAGATGTTGAATGACCTTGTGATCATGAAAAAGGCATTGGATTTAGGTGTGCGAATTCAGGTCATGGGCTATGCCAACCCAGGGGTGCCAAATGGTAAATTCCTGAATGGACCCGTCCATTTGGATTAGAAAGTGATATTATTTGGGTTTTTTTCTGGCTCCTCCATCTCCCTGAACATGATTCATTCACTCTGTCCATTATATTGTTCTTTCTCTATTCTTTCATTTTGTTCATTCGATTTATTCTTTTTTGCTTAGTAGTTTTTGTGTGTTTCCTTCCTGGTCCTTTTTTTCCTTCTTTTGGCTTTCCATTTTCTTTTATTGCCTATCCTACCTTTATCTATTCATTCTTTCTTTTACTTCCCTTTCTTTCACTTTAACATCTTTGCCTTTTCCCCCATTTACATTCCTCTTCCTATTATTTCTGTTCCTTGCCTTACATCCTTTTTTATTTTGCATTCTTTCTCTTTTTTCCATTTCCTTTTTCCTTTCCATTTCTTTCTTTTTTTTTTTTTACTTCCCTCTACCGCTTCATTCTTTTTACTTTTTTTCTTTCCCTTTGACCTTCTTTATTTTTTTACATTTGTGTGCCTTTTCCTTCCTTTCTTTCTCTTATATCCTTTTCCTTTCCCTTCGTTTTACCCTATTTTCCTTTTAATTTATTTCCTTTATATTTACCTCTTCATTATTTTGCCTTCCTTATTTTGATCCATTCACTCTGTCGATTATATTGTTCTTTCTCTATTTTTTAATTTAGTTAATTAGATTTTTTTCTTTTTGTGTGTTTTTTTTCCTTTCCTTCTTTAATCTTTCAATTTTTTTTATTGCCTATCCTACATTTATCTATTCATTCTTTCTTTTACTTTAACATCTTCTCTTTTATCCCCATTTACGTTCATTTCCTTATCCCTTCATTTACGTTCCTTGCCTTTTCACCATTCTTATCTTCCTTACCTTCACCTTTTTTCCTTTCCATTTCTGTCCTTTATATTTCCTTCCCTTTACCTCTTCATTCTTTTACCTTTCTTTTCCTCTCTTTCTTTCTCATTTACATCTTCTTTTTTTATCCCCATTGGCATTCATTTCCTTTTCTATTTATTTACGTTCCTTGCTTTTACTCCATTTTTATCTTTTCTTTCTTTTTTTTATCCTTCGCTTTACCTCTTCATTCCTTTACCTTCCTTTGATTCCCTGTTACATATTCTCTTTTATCCCCATTAACACTTTAGTTCTTTTCCCCTTTATTTATGTCCCGTGCCTTCCCTCCGTTTTTATCTTACTTCCCTTCCTTTTCACTTATTTCTTTACTTTATATTTCCTTCCCTTTATCTCTTCATTCCTTCACCTTCCTTTCTTTCTCTTTTACATATTCTCCTGTAACTCCATTTACATTTTCTTTTCCCTTCACTTGCGTTACTTGCCTTTCCTCCATTTTTATCTTTATATCCATTTCTTTAGTTTTCACTTTTTTCCTTTATATTTCTTTCCTCTTACCTCTTCATTCCTTTACCTTCCTTTCTTTCCCCTTTTCTTTACTTTATATTTTCTTCCCTTTATCTCTTTATTTCTTCACCTTCCTTTCTTTTCCTTTTACATCTTCTCCTTTATCCCCATTTACATTAATTTCCTTTCCCTTCTTTTACATTCCTTGCCTTCCCTCTGTTTTTATCTTGCTTCCCTTCCTTTTCATTTATTTCCTTTATATTTCTTTCCCTTTATCTCTTCATTCCTTCACCTTCTTTTCTTTCCTCTTTTACATCTTCTCCTTTACCACATTTAAGACTGGAACAGCTCTGCTCAGGTCAGTGCCGTGAACGCGCATAGCGCACGACGTTCATTGCCTTGCCTTCCAATTTGATCTTCCTTTCCTTCCTTTCACTTTTTATTCCTTCCATTTCTTCCTTACCTGTTATCCCCCATCCCTAAGGGCTCATTTACACTGGTGGTTCAACTGGCAGGTAAACGACCCATAAACTTAACCAACAGGCGATAGCAAAATTCGGCGTCCGCCAGTCAGTTTTAGGGCTTTAGCCCAATAGGACTTCCAATAGGACCTCCACCAGCCCTTCCATTACAACTTTACAAATACATAACCATTTTAACTGGGTGTGGTTATCCCCTCCATACCATATAACCAGAATCTGGTGACTGCCCTATCCAAAACTAGCATATCACCAAGATCTTGAAAAATTATGTGTTCTTCTCCATGCACTGTGGAGGTTCACTAACGCTGTGACAAGAGAACCTAGAAGAAACATTAAGACACATGCAAAATACAAATGTACTTAAAAAAGGGGAAGGGAGGGTGGGTGACAGACTAGTCCATAGAGGACTTCCCTTCCTGTCTAGCCCTCTTAAGTCAACTTCCTGCCCCTCCTCTTCCTCCCTGCAGCCTGCTTTACCTTAACCCTGTCCACCAATTGCCGCTATCCAGTCCCCCCAGTCAAGAGCCCTTCCACCTAGGCTTTTGCCCCGGTTTCTGGGCTTACAGTATTTGTAGACCCACTTTCCAATTGTTTCTATTGCCCCACCAACACTTTAGTTAATGACTGCAGGAACAGAATGAGAGTCCCAGAGCCTGCAGCTTGAAATGAAAGGCCACTATACTATCCTCAAAGACCAAGAATGACTGGTATTAGAGTATCCATGATGTTCACACTCGTCCTTTTAAATACACAGTGAAAAAAGACAATGACAATTAGCGTATGTGTAGTATTGAAAATTTTTTCACTGTGCCAGTTTTCACCATATACACCTGAATCTGTCACTTTATGTTGGGCGACTGCAATGAGTGAGAGCTGACTGAAGCTGTCAGAACGCATCCGGCTGGTATTGGCTGAGATGTACTAACTTCTGTTCCATTGTTGGAGCTGTACTTGACTCATGATGATAGTATTCCAGTCTTAAGCTTCAAAGGCCTCAGCTAGGTAACATGTGCCCATCCAAAGTGTCCTATCTGCAGATGATATACACTTAAAAGTCCCTCTACCCTTCCCTAGGTTATTGGGAAGAGTAGATATAGGTGCCAAGTGTATTTTTCTTTTAATAAGTGGGATCATGGCAACTAGCGACCTGGATGTGCGAGTATATCCCATTTCCTATACTACTTCCCTGTCACCACCTGCCATTTCCAAGTCCAAATTTGCTGCATTTCTAATCTGAAACTTCCATCTCTCAAACTCTGTCCACTAATTCTTTAACATTTACCATGATCCCCTCCACCCCCACTTTAAGGGTTAACTGCTCATTAATTACCAGGGGTAGAAAAACAATGAGTTTTACTCATCCAAATCTTAGCTTCCTGTGCCATTCTTTATTGGAGCACTTTGGCCTGTGGGAGGGTACCTTGTATCCGCTTCTTTTTCTTCTTAACATGAAGGGCCGTAGACTCTGCATTATGAATGGATGACATCAAAGCATTAGAGCACTATTCTAAACTTCCAAAGAGGCTTCCTGGCTGGAAGGTATTCTAAGGGTTCATACATATGTAAGATCATCATTAACGGAGGCAATCTTTGGTGATGGTCTCAGCTGAATTTCTGGCACTTATACCCGTGTTGTGCACATTAATTGATCAGCCAAGATGGATCTATCAACGACGATCCTTCTGTAGGGGAGGAAGCAGCAGGGTGCCACTTTCTCATCCTTCCTCGCTCAACTCTGCTTATGTTCCTTAATTTTTGTCTAAGTTTATTTATTTAATGATATCAGAGATTCAGAGCACTGTCTGTGTTATCTTAAGAGATGGTCAAATCCATCAAAATTTGTTTTGCTGGAAATTTTATCCCCCTGGTTGCAAATTCGTTTAGACTGTAGACCATCTTTCTAATTTCTAAGTTAAAGTCAAAATGTTGACACAATTTACCCCACAAAATGTTTATATATATTAACCTCCATAGCTGTCAGCCCATACCGCGCCATTTCCAACGGTTGTTGATCACAGTAGAGTACACTGTACTCTGTGTATTTTTCCCGCCCCCCCCCCCTCCTCCCCTCTACACATGGCTGGCATCATCAATAGAGATGGTCGAATTATTTTTAAAAAATGTGACCATTTCGACAATTTCGAGTTAATTGCAAAGCCCCTGAACATGGTGTCACCACCAAACGTGTAGGAGATATAGAGAAGGGTTGGAGGTATACAACAAAAAAAGAAGTATGTCTCTAACACAAATAGTTTTTGCACAAATTAAGTTCAAAGTCAAGGAATAATTTTGAAAATCGGAATTTCGACTTTAACTTTGAACCTAATTTATGCAAAAACTACATGTGCTAGAGCAAAACTTTTTTTTCCAAATGTTTCCACAACCCTTCTCTATATCTCCAGCAAATTTGGTGATGATACCATGTTCAGGGGCTTTGCAATCAGCTCACAAAGTTAGCAAGTTGAAAAATTCAACCATCTCTAGTCATCAATGACACTGGCGATGTGGGCTGGGAAACTGACACCCCTCCATTATACCAGCAGGTCCGCAGCTATATAGAATCGCTGTGGGCTCGCCAAGGGTATGTTAATTTATAAGATCCCTGCTAGGCCATTGTTTGTTTTGTAAACCAACTGGGCTTTTCTCAAACACATGGGGGCTTAATTAAAAATAAATTCTTATTTAAAAAAATAAATACGCACTGTTAAAATTTAATTGAATGAGTATAGAGGACTTAACGTAAACTAAAATAAACACGTTTAAAACATACTCCAAAAATGTAAACTTCCAACAAAAAAGTCAGAAAAAGTCAGAATAGCTGTTGAGAACCAACAGGTATTTTTCTCATGTGGCAACATGAGGTTGTACAACACCAGTCGTTAAAAAGCAGCCACTACAAATAACTGGAAATGAAGTAAGGCCTCAGAGTCAGCAAATGAAGGTTTATACCACAACTTGTCCTGTGTGTTTCCATTCAGGACTGATGTTGGACAACCTTTGGGGAAAAGGGTCATACTTCATACTTGCCTGTGCGTTCCTGCACATGTGTCCTGGGACTGAACGGCTACCTACGCCCACCGTTTACTACAATACCAGGGGCCATTTGAAGCCCCCGCTCTTATTTACTCACTTGACTTAAGCTGGCCATACACATACCGATAAACGGCCGGATTTTAATCTGACCGACTGGCGTGCGCGCTCTCGCCGTCGGTCAGGTTAAAATCCGGCCGTTTATCGGCATGTGCCCACATGGGGCGACAGATCCCTGTCGCCCCACTTCTCGGCCGGCCAGAGATCCGACATGTCGGAAAATCTGAGCCGATGGGAGCCGATTGCCATAAGCAGCAATGAAGACGGCGTCTCCATCGCTGCTTATGGCCGGCACACAAAGGGTGCCTGGCCGATTGTGGGGCCCCAGAATGCAATGGGAGGCTAACGTGATGACGTCATCACGTTAGCCTCCCGGAGCGATATCGGAGGGCGATATCGCTCCAGCTCGGCATGTGTACGGCTTTAATTTACAAACGGCCACACTCTTACCAGGCGTATCCAGCGACCGGTCCTTTGGTACCTCTCCGTTCTACGGGGGGTCCCCCGTCTAGCACCTTGCGTGTGTTATTATCCACCTAACACATAAACCACTAACCATCCAACCGGCCCCTGAGGAAGTATATCGACGAAACCTACGTCGGGTTGGCGATTACCAACTTCGGACTGTCCTATACTCTACCTTCCACCTCAAGAGTACACTAAGCTCCAACATCTGGGCTTTTAGGCTCGTGGTTTATGCTCTTTGCTTTTGTTTCATGGTTTATGTTGTACACCATTGTTTTGACCTTCTGTGTAAACCTTAACCTTGTGAAGGCTATTCAGACTTGGTGCCTGGACGCTGATCTAATTAACCTCCCTAGCGATATGCCCGAACCCAGTTCGGGCAAAGGGAAGCTGCAACT
>CM070043.1:48827098-48852081 GCA_036250615.1 Ptychadena robeensis | reverse complement strand
CTGTATCACTTTTGGTACAGAAATCTGCACCTCAGTGAACCGCCAGGGAGGTTAAAAACGTTTATTTTTATTATCTTCTGTTTTTTGACCTGTGCACCGATTGTGAAGCCGTTAAAGTCCCCTAGCCCTGGTAATTTCCCTACCGGGGAGATTTTTGCCCCTTTATCCTTTCCGAAAATGGTCATACTTCCAATTCACTATAATATTTTCACATTTTTTTGTCCATCTTCATATCTTCACATTATTATTTTTTGTTGATAGGATAATATGTTGCTTCTGTTCAGAAAGGGAGTTTCCATGGGTCATGTAACTAACTCATAAATATACTGGTAAAGCTTAGAAATATCAATGCTTTTTCCAAATTTAATAACCGTCCTCTTCCCTTTTTGCAGTGCCCGGGCAGAGGTGAAACTGGGTCGGTCAGAAAGCTTGAAGGGCCGCGAAGAACTGAAAAAATCGCGCAAAGCTGACAACGTTCCTCGATCCCGCAGTGACGTGGACATGGACGCTGCTGCAGAAGCCACCCGGTTACACCAATCGGCATCATCCTCGGCTTCCAGCCTTTCCACTAGGTCAGTTCTGTTTTAATTGACTTTTTGTACATGTGACCTTTGTAGGCAAAATGCATAACCCAATGGGGTCATTGACTTTGGTATACTTATTACTAAAGGTAGCGCGATTTTCACCTGATTTTTCTGCCAATCGACCGCCATGCGCGCTCCTGACAATTGCCCAGTGGTAGCTTGACTGAAAATCGGGTGTGCCCTCCTGGTTAGATCGACTAGGAATCTCCTGCATGTCCAATCACACGGTGATGACATCCTGGTAAATTCCTGGCCAATCACATTACTTTGAATAGGGAAGGCACAAAAAGGTTTCCGGCAGATCAGCTGAGGGGGGCTGGTTGCCCGCCAATCAGTTGACGTCATCCCGCTGCAGTCGATTGTTCATCTATTGAGGGAAAATCGCCTCGTGTATGCCTAAATAAAGGTCCCGACACATGTAACGAGTGGTAGCCGATGACGTCATCACGCTGCTCTCCATCACTCACAGCATCGGCGGGCACCCTTTGTGTGCCGGACGTTAGTTTTAATGGGGACGCCGGTCCCCATTGAAACTATAGGGATCGGCCAGAGATGTATGGACATGTTCGTTCACCGGCCGAGCTTTGTTTGTGTATATCTTTCTCAAAAAACTATTTTTAGAATAGATATTGAAAAACAATTCTGATGAATCTTAACAGATTGTAACATATTATATATTTATTTCAGGTCACTGGATAACCCAACTCCACCATACACTCCCAAACTGACCCGCAGGTAGGTGGCCCCACCACCGTGTTCTATTCTTAAAATTCTGTTACATGCAAAAAACAAGTATTAATTAACCTCCCTAGCGATATGCCCGAACCCAGTTCGGACAAAGGCACACTGCACCTATCGATACGCCCGAACTGGGTTCGGGCACATCGTGGGAGCTCACCTGCTCCGTCGCCGCCATCTTCCCCGTCCATCGCCGGCTTCTTCCGGGTCCCGGAGTGACGTGTGACGTCACGGAGGCGGGACCCGGTCGCCGGTCTTTTTTAAAATCTTTTTTTTTTAAACTTTTGAGCTGGATTATAGAAATGTCTTTCTATAATCCAGCTCAAAGTGGTCCCCGCTATCAGAAACGCTCGCGCTGAGCGTTCCTGATAGTGGGAGCATCTTCGGCTGCACACGAGCCGTTCCGGAAATAGCCGAGGTCTCCGGCTATCTCCGTGAACAGCTCTCGTCTGCCGATGACGTCATCCGGCGGCGGGAGATTTAAAGGTACAGAAACGTTTTTTTTTTTCTTCGATTTTTTTTTTTTTTCATTTTATTTTTTATTTTTTTGATTGGATTGGATAAATGTTTTATCCAATTCAAATCAAAAGAAAACAAGTGTACCTCTAAAGCCGGCCATAGTGCTTTATTCTGTGGCCGATTTTGCGAATGATCACCATGCGCATTCGGGGTAATCGCTTGGTGATCAATTGCAAACGCGCCCACCTGGAGCAAGTACTGGCGCAGTCTGATCATAAATCAAACTGCGCCCGTGCCGGAATCAGGTGCAACCGCTGGCTCTCTGTGTGCCTGCAGCATTTCTACAAAGCTGCAGGCACACAAAGCCTTTCCGCCCCCATCGGCGTCACCGGTGACGCTGATGGGGCGGAAAGGCAAAACACTGTATCACTTTTGGTACAGAAATCTGCACCTCAGTGAACTGCCAGGGAGGTTAATGTTAAATGATTTAATTAGTGGTGTTTTATAATGTAAATTATACGAACTAGAAAATAGGAAAATACACAGATTGAATACATATATGGGATTTGTAGTAGCTGGCAATCCAGCCTCGAATTCTACACTACTCCAACACATAGCACGGCCTTGCCTGGAATGGGAGGGTCTAATTTTTCTCTGCTTCAAACAATTTACATTTAATAAGTCTTGGAGCACTAGATTGATAAACTGTTTTCTTCTCCTCTCAACGTGCCCCTTTGTTAACACCTTTGCATCCTAACCTCCTTGTTGGTATGCCTGTATGGACAATCAAAGCAGAGTACATTGTACTCTGCCGTGTTTCCTCCCCTCTATACATGCCCGGGGTCATCGATGATGTGTGTCATCAGGGATGTGGGCCGTGAAACTGCTGCCGCCTCCTTAACGTGGACGCCAATGGTGCCAACTCCCGCATCTTTGCCTTCACCGATGATGGTGCCAGAACCGATCAGCAAGTCCACCGAGATTTAGAATTGCTGCTGGCTCGTAGAGGATAGGTTCGTATGCCGCATTGTAGCTCGGGGTAAGTTTGTTTTGTAAACAAACTAACCCTGAACTGCACTCTGGACTCCAACTGGGCTTAGGCCAGGGAGGTAAATCACAACTGGTTGGTTAATAATGCTACTTTTCCATTACTTGTTACTTGGCTCCTCGCATGCCAGAGGAGCTCATCCCTTGGCATGCGAGGAGCCAAGTAACATTCAGATTTAAATTGATTTCATTTCAAAGTGTACCCACTTACAGTCCCAGAAGGCTGTCCACTTCCTGATTACTTTGTTGTTCTCAATTAAAAGCTTACTTTAAATTATAATAAATATATACTTATATTAATATAAAAAATATATTAACAGATACATAGCTGCCTAAAGCTAGCCATACACGTGTCGGATTCCATGTCCAATCGATTCATCATCCGATCGATTCCGGCGATTCTGCCGGGAATCGCAGGTGTGATCAATCGGCCAATTAAGAGTATCCATCGCAGCATACCACCTTGTCCAACGGATTCCGGGACGATTCCGTGTCCGATTGTCCACCTCACAAACTCCCCCTGATCCGGGCAGAATCGCATGAGAAAGACCAACATGTTGGTTCTCCGTCGGATCCGATTCTGAGCCCCTGAACGATCGGACCTGATCGATCAGACAAGGTGGGCTGCATGCGATTCCGGCACGATCTTTTGGCGTGCACACGCCCGGAATCGATCGTGCCAGAATCCGGTGCGAATCCGACACGTGTATGGGGGCCTTAAGGGCTGTTGCTTTACTGTGGTGGATGCACATCCGCAGTGGGGAAAAAGACGCAGAGACGACACTTACCTTTCTAATGGGACAGTACACAATTTGAGCCATGTATCGCGCGGTGCCGCCGGAGACACCTCCATTAAAGATCAATGATGGTGTCTCCAAGGTGTGGAAAAACGTGTATTGCTTTGCGGGAGGTCCTGATGGAGCACTTACCTGTTCGGCGGATGCTGTGTTTTCAGCCGTTCAGCCGTTCCGCCGATGCAAAACTGAACATAGTGGAGTACGTTGAGCCTCTGCATCGGCGGATATCTGAACACAGCATCTGCTGAGCAGGTAAAGTCTATGTGCTACATCGGGATCCCAGCCAAGCAATACGCTTAGCGGAGGGGGTCCCATTGTATAGTGGAAACAAGCCCTTAGTTTTCAGGTCAGTTTTAGAAAGTATTGGAGTGGCCAACATTATCGACAGCCAACCAGCGATATTATTCTCCGTAAATCTCTCTGTATTCGGTTCTTGCAGAATTCATATTTTAGATGTGTAAATGTGTTGACCTGTTCTTTTTTCCCTTTTTTTTTTTTTTTAGAAGCATGGAGTCTCCAAACTTGATCTTTGCAGGCGAATCCTTGCTAGCCAACCTGCAGGAAGATGATTTGGGACACCTCTCGGACCTTGATGTGGAGCAGGATGCCCAGAACTGGCAACACACTGTGGGTAGGGAAGTGGCACAGCACTTGTCCCCAAAAGAACGAGCACGCCAAGAAGTTATACATGGTGAGCAACATCTAATTGTGTTATTGAAGATCTATGACTGATGTGTAATAAAAAAAAGAAGTGGATGTCACATTGCCTCAGCATAGTATTATTCTGTAGGAAGGACATTTATTTATCCATTAGTTTGTACCAGTATTAGGGAAACTTGAAGCGCACTTAAATTTAAAAATAAAAAAACACCAAATTTATTACATTTTTACTTACCTCTTAACTGTCCCAATCGCTCAAAGTTGCTAAAAAAATATATTTAGCTATCCTGCTGCTGTCTGTGGGAGCCGCCATTTTGAATTCAGTGTGAGCTTCCAGTCTTGAATGGGTTAGGCTGCAATAACGCCGGCAGCCACCAGGGGCCGCCAGATACAATGTGTGTCAATGAACACAAAGTAAAAGCAGGAAAAAAAAATTGTGAACAGCTGCAGAAGGAATGTCGGGAGACAGACAGTGTGAGGAGCTCGGCACCGCGGCGATGAGGAGATCGATCCACAGAGTAGGAGGGGTGGGGTTACACATACATCTCCTCACACGTAAGGATTTTTTTATATTTTATTTGCATATTGCTCCAATAATGTGGGGTTGGCTAGCTAGGGGGAAAAGTTTGTCTGGTGGGTTTAGGTGCGCTTTAAATACCTGAATTTTTTTCGAGAAATACCACTTAACCACAAATGCTTGACAATACTCTATTTATAGTTCTCTCTCAGTCTCTCAGTGCGATCTGTGGTTTCAAGTGATCACCTTTAATGACTAAATGAAGTCATTAACCTCCTGGGTGGTTAGCCCAAGTTAACTTTGTATACTAATAAAACTCCCCAAGCTAACATCGGCATACTTGCCTATCCAGAGGAAGGCTGTGGCGATCCTCTGTGTTGGCGGACCTGATGATAAATCCAGATCCGCCTTGATGACGTCATTTATGATGATGAAGAGGCGGGGGGTGGCTGGCACCATTGACCCCCATGTAATGAAGGCAAAGTCGCTTTTTTACAGAGAGGTAGACGAGGGAGGGCACAAGGTTACAGGCACACTTTTTAAAGGTTAAAGACCCAAGCTTTCAGACTTAAGCCTGAGTAAGGGATCTGAGCCATCCTGAAGGCTTGCTTCTTTAACCTCCATAGTGGTTGCGCTTGATTTTCCCACCCGCCCCTGTCATTGATGACGCAGATGATGTGGGTTGGGAATCTGACAGCCAATATAATGGAGATCTATGGCGCGGCAGATATCTCTGAAGGGGCGATCCCAGAACCCCAGTATAGCTGCGCCTGGGTAGAGAATTTCCGGGGGTATGGTTGGTTACTAACCTCGTTCATTCAGAGTTTGTTTTTTAAACAAACTCCAGACAATCTGGGTTAGTTTCAACCGCCAGGGGGGTTGATTACTTCAGTTAGCCAATAAAGGAGATCACTCAAACTCCAAAATGTCTGTATTCATTCATACCACGGCACACCATTCAAACTAGCACCGTCATTGCTACCACCTGTTTGACTTGTTGCTTTTGGTTTACCGTAGAACTGTTTATGACTGAGGCTTCTCATCTGCGGGTCCTTCGAGTTCTGGATCACATTTTTTACCAGAGGATGCGTAAAGATAATCTGCTGTCTACAGATGAACTGTCGCTGGTTTTCCCCAATCTTCCCGAGCTCATCGAAATTCACAGTAAGTGAGAAGAAAGTAACGTACATAGGGTATGACTTTTCTTGAAGCTCGAAGCAAGACTGCGGAGACTATGGGGAAGGCTTTACCATGGAATTTGGTGGACTTTTGTGCCAAATGAGCTCTTGTGAGGTCAGATATTGATATTAGGTGAGGGGGTCTGGTTACTGCGTTCCAGTTCATCCAATAAGAGCTTGGTTAAGTTAAGGTCAGGGCTTAATTCAGGTCATTTGAAGGTCCTAGATTGGTTAAGCTATGTCTTTAAAAGTCATGCATCACCTAAAGACCTTCTTTAAACTGTTGACTGTAGGTTGTACTAAAACAGGGCTGGGCAAACTAAAGCTGGCCATACACCTTTAGATCTCTCTGTCAGATATCCTTTAGATTTACCAACAACTATGTAATGCCGGGTCCTCTGTGATTGAACACAGGTAGACTTGATGGTTTAGAAAGTCGCTCATATTACATGGTTTTGGTAAAGCAAAAGGAGATCTAAAGGAAATCTGACAGAGAAATTTAAAGGTGTATGGGGTCCCTAAGGCCCGGAGGCCGGACCCTGCCCTTTAGCTTTCTCTTCTGTCACCTGGTTTAAAAGCTGCTTGTTCTCTGCAATGAGTGCACAAAATGCCATGGTGTGATCATGACACTGTTGGTGTATCCCCATGGCAACAACAGACAGTCTGTAGGAATTATCTCTGCTCGTTGCAATGAATGAGCTTTTTTTTTTTTTTTAGTGCAGGAAATTTAAAAAGATAACAACATCCCTGTCACACATCACCAACATCATAAGTAATGCCGGTGATGCATGGAATTGGCATAACTATGTGGGGGCTGGCCATTACAGGCTCTTGGTCCATAGTGTTGAGCTCGACTATTCAAATGTTGAATATTTTTCAAGAATATCTGCAATTCACGAATATCTCGAATATGTCGGAGGAAATTTTGAATATTCACAGTTTTGCCATGTATTGTAAAAATAATATTCGCATTGTGAAAATAAACATAGCATGTGACTAATCATTTAAAAAAATGTATAATTTTTAGGGTGATATATTCGCAAGGCATGTTCAAACCGCAAATATTCCAATTTACAAAAATTGTATATTTGTGGAATTATTTGGGAAATATCGCAAATTCGAATATTGCCTATGTCGCTCATCACTATTGGCCCGGCCCCCAAATTTAAAAAGCCAATGTGGCCCACAAGTCTAAAAGTTAACCCACCCCTGGTCTAAAATGTACTTGTATTTGGACTTGTACTTGAACCCTTTATTGGAAACACCCGAATGCAATGTTCCAGTGCCCAAGAATATTCGTCCATTAGTACATTTTATCTGTAATGTATTTTTTTTTTGGCCCACGGACAGCTACCGATTTATCCATCACAGATGATAAAATTCATGGACGTATGGCAGACATACAAGGCTTCTGACTGCTTTTTAATGTGTCCACTTGGCATAAGTAGAACTTGGACGCGATTCCATTTGAGCTTGGAACATAAACCGGTCTTGGTCTCGAAGCTATGTCTTCTGTGCTGTCCTATTATCTTCCTGCTGGCAGACATCCCACTCTGCAGCAAAACCTTCCTCATTTCCATTCTGAAGTTGATTATGCAGCTAAGAAATTCACATCTTGTATTTGAGAAAGACAAGTGAGCCGTGATTTGTAAGTCGTGACGGTTAAAAAGCCTGGCTGCAGCCAAATCTCTCTTTTTGAATGGGGGGGGCAACTTATTTTCAGATTACATTGGTATTTTTTCTCTTTCTGTGGTACTAGACCAAGTAATTAGCGTAGAGGTCACTGGAGTCTTGTTCTCCCTTGTTGCTGAAGTGAATCCTATCAGTTTCTTGCTTCATCCATGGTTTATAAGAATTTCTTCTGAATGGCAATGGACATTTTCTCTGGGGAAATTTCTATTTGTAGCTGTCTTGGTCTCCGTCCTGCCTATGTTCATAGAGAAGTAATGACATGGTTGGCAGTAAGATACAGTTAGGGATACAGGGGACCAAAGATCCCAGAAGTGACACATCCCATTATATAAAATGACCCTGTACCCACTTACGTTGGTGTGATACATATAATTCTATGTTGATCTTGATGCAATGGAGCCCAACGCACGTGTGGATTAGAGATGGGCGAACATCGGCCTGGAGTGGCCGCGAACAGGGCGGGTCGAACTTTTACAGAAGTCCGCCGTCCGCCCTGTTCGCGGACACATTCAAATTCCCCGCCTCTAGGCAGGGAATTTGAATCGGAAAAACCCTGGAACGCATCCTGGAACGCATAGTTCCTGGTTGCGGGAGCCGGCTGTGACGTCACTGACGTCACTTCCTGTTCTGAGCCGGTATTTTCACTACAAGACCGGCTTCATGCTGGTCTTGTAGTGAAAAGATTCTTCCTCCGGCACGATCTCGCATGTTCTGATCCTGCCGGAGGAAGAATTTAGATCTTCTTCTGACCCGCGAACGGGGCGGGTCAAACACCCGTACTGTCCGCCGGCGAGAGGATCGGCGAACATGCCGAGTTCACGGCCGAACTGTTCTCCAGCGAACAGTTCAGTCCATCCCTAGTGTGGATGTGCTGACACACCTATAGAGAATGCATTGAATCTGTTACGGACTGTTTTCCCTTTGAAAAAAAATATTATTACTTATCCAACATCACTTCTGGTCTTTCGCAATCATCACTTCTGGGAATGTGAAGGACCAGAAGAATGGGCAGAAACGGCCCTCCTCCTACACATCATAGATGCATTAGACAGAAGGACCTTGGCCTCCATGAGTCCGGCATGAAAACATAGCCCAAGGTTCCCAAACTTTCCTTGCAGGGCCCCCTTTTTCTATTTAGGAACATTAGTCAGCCCCCCCTCCCCATTAAAACACAGGTTCAGTGGACCCACACCCCCCAGTTTGGAAACCACTAAGGGAACCGTGGGTTCCTTTTCACGCCAATACAGTGAAAGCTCAACAGTTTTATACTTTGACAAGCAAGCTTAATTATTATGAGAGGGTTGCGTTAAGGTTTTAGAACAAATAAAATATGGTCAGTTTTCTGATTACACTAGTTAAAGCTGTACGTGTTATATCTCCTGAAGAAGCTTATTGCGAAACACGTCGAGATCAATCGTCAGCATGCTTTTCAATTTTTTATACATTTATTGTTATAATTCAATGTACCTGTCTTATATTTATGTGCCAAATATTTATATTGTATTGTCACCATGATATTTTTTTGAAGTACCCCTTGATTTTTACCTAATTTAAATAAATATTTTCTTATATAATTATTCAATCATTGTACCCATACGGTGCCTTAAAAGTCCCGGAGTGCCAGACTCCAATTTGGGGCATAGGTTGGGCATATGTCCTTTCCTCCCTGCCCTTTTCCTTGTTTTTTCTAAAATATGGTCAGTGTTGTAAATGAACACTAACCCTACACGTTATGGGCTTCTAATGCCTTTATCTGTTGGAAATGTAAGTTGTCTAACTGCCAAGGAGCTCCATTGGCTACTTTCTGGGATCAAAATTCTGGGAGAAAAATTGGGCAGTTAAGAATTTCTGAAGGATTTTGCTGCTTCCATCTTCCACAGTGAGGCAGTGTATTGAATCCACAGCCTCCCAGTCAATTAGTATTTGTTTAGTTGGATATCGGCATCCAACAGTTTTCTGGGGGTATCAATTTGATTTTCAATTGGTATCCATTTGGTTTTTCATCAAATAAACGTAAACAAGTTTTCTATAACCCGAGGCTAACATTTTAAGTCTTAATCCAATTTTCCTCACCAAATGTAAAAATCCTGATATATTAGGTGAATTCTCTTGATTGTTGCTTTGTTTAATACTGAATTGTGTTTTACTATTTCAGATTCTCTGGCAGAAGTCATGAAGCGGGTGAGGGAAGAAGGTCCAGTTGTCAAAGAGATCGGTGATCTCATGATGTTTCGGGTAAGACCCTCTTTTTGGAAAACATTGAAGGCCAAATTTTGAGTTAAAGGTGGGTTTACATGTGTAGATTTTTTCTTCAATAAACTTCCAATTCGATTTTTTGTTTGAAAATCGTTCATTTATCGAATAGATTTTTTTTGTTTGTCCATCGCGATATCGAATGAAAATATCAAATTATAACAGTAGATAAAAATTTACCAACATGTTTGATGACCTTTCAAAAGATTTTTTGTTCGAGGTCGAACAAAATGTATTCATCGAACAAATTGGCCATTCTAGGTTTTTGATCAATCATCAAAAAAATCGTTCGTTCTTTGTTGATCTAACAAAAAAATCTACACGTGTAAACCCAACTTAAGTCATCGTAGCATTGATCCACAAATGTTTCTACATCCCTTATCATGATCTAATTATAAAAACTTGATTTGGTATTATTGGTTATATAAACCAACACTTAATGGATCAACATAATAAATATTCTTTGGGTACTGTAATGCATATATGCCTACAGGTATTCCTCATGGCCTTGGTCCGAAAGGTTGGTTATAAGTCAAGTTGGTTGTAAGTCTAAACTAAAGCAGGGAACAGATGGCTCGATATTGGAGCCGTCTGATGTTCCCTGCAGCAGCGTGAGGACAGATCTCGGCTGTGCTGGGGAGAGACAGCTCTGCTCTCCCCAGCTCAGCTGAAGCTTCGCCTGGAGACCAGCGGACTCTATGCAAAGCATCAGACATCGCCCATATTTACGGTCATGTCCGATATGGCTGTTTTCGAGCGGGATTGATTTGTCCTGCTCGAAAACAGCGATAGCTGCAAATTATTTGGGCCAGATAGATGGGCGTGAGCGCTCGAAGCGGCCATCGATCTGGCCCATATCTGCAGGTCTGTACTGTGCTTAAAACTGATTTTCCTATAAGAAATGATGGAAATACGCATAAATCATCTAAACCTCTCAACACCCCCCTTACCTTCATGTTAAAAAAAAAAAAAGTTTCAAAGGGGATTGATTGCACAGAAGTGCTGCAAAGCGATTCTCCGCCCAATAGACAAAGCTCGAAGGTTCATCGTTTGAATGGGTATCGACCCGTTTATGGCCAGCTCAAGAGGGGGATTCTCCTTAAGCCGGGAAGACATGGCTCGATATTGGAGCCATTCGCGGTTCCTGGCAGCAGGGTGATGACGTCATCGTGTTGCTGCCCGACATTGAAGGAGCTAGAGGTGCAGCACTGCTGTGCCTTTAGCTCCGATGATGCTTTGTACGGAGACCCCGCAGTCCCATATGCAAAGCAGTGGACATCAATCATGATTTACAGTCATGTCCGATATCCCACTCGAAACCAGGGATGGCCACATTATATCTGGACCAGATAGATGGCCGTGAGTGCGCACGATGCTGGAAGGGGCCATCGTTCTGGTCCATATCTATGCGTTTGTTTCCTGTTTAACATTGAAGAGACTTTACTCCTACTTGCTGTTCTGCTAGGTACACCCCCCCCCCACTGGCTCCCAATCAAAAAAAAAGGATCTTGATCTTGTTGAAAAAAATTTACAGATTGATTGTGCCATATGGAAATTTTTGACAAGTCTTTGTGATTTGGAATGACTCTCGCCGTTCTGTTTGGTTTCTTCAGTTTGATGGACCTCCTGGAGAGGAAGTTCGAGAAGAAACGGCCAAGTTCTGTTCTTGCCAGACCATTGCACTTGACTTGATCAAAACCAAAAAGAGGAAAGAAGCCCGGTTTAACCTCTTCATGCAGGTGATGTCCCAATGAGTCTTATTCTCTCTACTTCTTCTTCTACTAAGGATTTATTTCCTGTTTGTTTTTGTTTTTAATTTGTATGTCTTGTTTTATAAAATGTTCATCTGAAGTCACCCATTGCTTCTTGTGAAATGTAGGAGGCGGAGAGCAGTCCCCAGTGTCGGAGGCTACAGCTGAAGGATTTAATAGTCTCAGAAATGCAGCGATTGACCAAATACCCGCTGCTGCTGGAGAACATCATCAAACACACGGATGGTGAGATCAGTCATTAAATGGTTCTTGGTACTAACAGAAGGAAATGTATGTAAGATTCAGAATGTATTACTACTAGGCAAACTAAATAGTGGTTTTGGGAAAATCAGCCTATTGGAACCTATATTTTGCTCCCAAAGATGCCCTACGTCTTATTTCGGGGGGATGTCTTATTTTCTCATGAAGAAGAATACGGCACTGGGGTATCAGGGTGGGGTATCACTTAAAATGACACAGGGGGAATCAGAGGGGGGAATCACAATGGTGCAGGAGACTCAGAGGGGGGGTTACCATTTCAGTAACCCCTTCTGATCCTCCTGTGTCATTTTGAATGCCCCCTCTGATCCCTCTGACCCCCCCCCCCTAGAGTCTAGAGTTACAGTACCATATTTTGGGGGTGCCTTATTTTCAGGTGAATGCCTTATATTTCAGAGTTAGGCAAAATGGGTGCCTTATTTTTGGGGAAACAGGGTATGTTCTTTTATTAATTTCATTCTTTGTAAATTACAACTTTTAATTTTTTTTTCTAATCATTTAACTTTTTCATCTAAAGTAATCTAAAATAAAATACAAATATTAATATAAATATTGAAATGTGATCAAATCATAAGGGGGAAAAAAGTCCAAAACCATTTTAGGACCCCGTTAATATAGGGTAAATTGTGGTTAGTTCCCTTGAAAAGTACTTTGCATACACAGAAAATAAATATAAAATGAATACTCAAAAGAAATAATTTGGTGAACAGGATGACTTAGATAAAAACCAAGAGTAAGCAAGAACTGAACTTTATTTTTGTTTGGAGTTTAAGTGATACCCTTTATTGGCTAAAGCAGGGAACACACATGTAGATATGGGCCAGATCAATGGTAGCTTCCAGCGCCTTGCGCGCTCACGGCCATCTATCTGGCCCATATCTAATGCGGCCATCACTGTTTTTGAGATTGAGAAATTGAAGCTCTGTGTCCTCACATCCACGGCGTCATTGATGACTCTATGGTTGTTAAGGGGGAGCAGGTGGGAAATCAATTAAGAGTAGGTGATTGTTTTCAAAAACACTGAACGGGCAGACTGCTAGGGAGATTAAAGATCCCCACACACGTATCGAGTGGGGACCGACAGATGAGCTGTGTAGAGCAGTGTGATGAGGCCATCAGTTGTGTGATGAGGCCATCACTCTCCATCGCCCACTGTATCAGTGGGCACCCTTTGTGTGCCGGTTATTAGTTTGAATGGGGAGGCCGGTCCCTAATGAAACGAATGCACATGCCAGAGTTTTACGGACATGTCAAAATTTGAAATTTTGACTTGACTTTGAACTACTCTTGTCAGAGTCTCCAACAATTTTAAGGAGATGATGCCATATTTAGCACCTTTGCAATTAACTCGTTGAAGTTCCAAAGTGAGAAAGACCATCATCTTTACCTATGGACGAGGAGTCACCCTAGCTATTGTCTCGAAATCTCTCTCTCTTCATATAATAAGAGGGATATGTTGTGTATCTCTGTGAAATGCAGTAGTAAGTCAAAGCAACTGGACTTGATGAGGTCATCCAACTGGCTTTCTCAATCCATAATAAATGGAAATAAAACCCAAAAAGTTCAGGAACTCCAGTATCTTTGGTGGTCTACATTCAGAGGTACAGCACAGGCAGAAAGCATAGAACGTTATCTGCTCATAGTATGATCACTTTCTGGCAGGGTCCTCAGTTCCTTCTCATTCATAACCAATGCCTTTAATAATATATCTCCCATACACAACGCAAGCAGATAAGAGAAGGTAATTGTTTAGGTTTACAATGATTCCTAACACATTAGCGTTGTGTTCTGCAGCCAACTCGCTGGAATACGAGAAGCTTTGCCGATGCCGGGATCGATGCCGGGATATCCTGAAATATGTTAACGAGTCGGTGAAGCAGAGGGAGAATGGATATCGACTGGCAGAATACCAGAAACGCCTGGACACTACATCCCTGGAGAGGACCAGTAATCCACTGGCAGCAGAATTTAAGGTGAGTGGAAGAGCACAGTAAGGCGTATATAAAGTGGCCAAGCTGCTCTACCATTCAGGCTGCACCTTTTCCTGAACTGTGGTCAATGTTATTGACAATCTGAAGTAATTGTAAGTTTTTACCGTTAATAGAATTTGGACTTGACAACAAGGAGAATGATCCATGAAGGCTCCCTAACCTGGAGGATCACAAAGGACAAGACCATTGGTATGAGATCTATATAGTAATGTTTATTAGGTACCAACAGTGATTGGACTCTAGAAGAAAAGGTGATTGATAAGCCTGAAAGGGGGGGTACAGATCGTACCCTTTAAAATCAGGGATCAATCAAAAAGTGTTTTTTTTAGGCATACAAATCATATCTGATAAAAATAAGTTTATTCGTGATTATCAAAAATATATAATTTGGTTCACATACAATACATGATGAGTGGTCAGAGCCGCAACACACATAGGGATGACTCCTTAAGTTGTCAATAAAAACATTAATCACAGGCTATTCATCGATGCATATACGAACATGAATTGGATTGACTGTAGATTTCCCTCCGACATGTTTCGCCCCCTTGGGGCTTCCTCAGGGAGGATGAATCCAGACAGTTCTAGCCAGAAAGCACACCAGACCAATAAGCCTGTGAGGATGCGTGGGAGGAGGCATCAACAGGCGGGCCCGATCCGCAAATACTCAGCGTGGTATAGCCCAAAACGTGAGGGTATCCAGGGGGAGGGACAACAGATGTTTAAGTCCAAGCCTCCGAACCAGTGGGGTCCCCAATATCTAGGGAAGCCCAAGGGCAATACTGGGTGGGTATCTATATAATGTACCCGATGGGACTCCTGAGAGAATAATAAGCTGAATAATAAGTCCAACTGGACGTTTGTCTCAGAGCACCCAAGGCTGTTCCACCACACCAGTGATTGGACTCTGTTGGTCAACTGTGTAGACTCAATCTGACTCATGGTCATGGTTAGATACTTTCAGTAGTTTGAATTGTGTTCAATCTTGACAAGACATATCATTGGCTAACTATAGCTTGGGACCATGGAAAGTGTCCAATGGAATGTATTTCTACAGCTGTTGTGTGTTGTGTGTCATTGTATTTTTCCATTCCTACAGATCTTAATGTTCTCCTCTTGGAAGATCTCTTGGTCCTCCTCCAGAGACAAGATGAGAAGCTGGTTCTTAAATGTCACAGCAAAGCCACGGTGGTCTCTTCCGATACCAAGCAGACCTTTAGCCCAGTGATCAAGCTGAATTCTGTACTGGTGCGACCTGTGGCTACTGGTAAGATAAGAGGGTTGGCAACTCCATCCATAGTTTGACAAAGCACAAGGGACGCTTTGAAAAAGGCAGTAGATGAAACCAGACAAAGAGACAACACTAACTTACTGTTCGTCTCTGAAGAAGCAGTATTGTAACCATTGTATAGGAAAGGGTTGAGGGTTACAGAACATCCCTTCTCACACAGGGTAGGGCAGGGGTGCGGACGGGCATGAGCGTGTAATTGAGGGGGGGGCACTCCTCCATCTCACCCTAATTAAGTATGGGTGGGGGCACACCAATCGAGGGGGCACATTGGTGTAACTGGGCAGGCCTGGCCCCTCATGGCCCATCCATGGAGCCGACCCTGTTCTCACTTCATCTCTATATACATGAGGAGGTGTTTTGTAGGAAGAGAGCGCAACACGTTATTTGTTGCTAGATTTTTGGTAGGGTTAGATGCATAACAAAACAATTTCAATATACCAAAAGGATGTGACTGGAAAAGGTAAATTTTTAGGGTTCCTCAATACTTCATTTCCTGAAGACTGGGAATATTTGCAAGCTTCCACCAATGACTTAAAACTTACATATGGCGTAAGACTCTCAGCCCTGACTATGGAAGAGTGCTGGGTGCCAAATGGCAAGCACCATTGGTGTCACATGGTAGAAAGGGGAGTGGATGAAGGGCTTGTCCCCACAGGTTGGCCTGTTGGCCACGGCCGTGATTTGACATATAGTTATCCGTGGCAGCGGCCTCAACTGCTGATGACCTGGGCATGGTGAAGTAATAAATTTGACAAATCAAGCACCTACCCCCTTTCTCCAAGCTGCCAGTTCCATCCCCATTAAGAAAACACGTACGCAGATAAACCTTCAACTTTGTGGATGAAACTGGCCACAGCTTTATAAAATAATTAAATAACAAGGTGCAAAAGAAAACCAGGTCCCCCAGACAGTGTCCCCCCAGAAATCAGACATAGTACCCCCCACCAGCCTTAAAATCCTCCAGCCCGGTGGGTACTTGCCAACCCAATTGACTCCTTCCGCTTTCCACAAGCCGAACGGATCATTGACCCCCAGCAAGAGCTCAATTGATGTTTTTAGCGACTGCCTTCAACCAGCACGTCGCCCCCCCAAATGCTGACTCTCCCGGCATAAACTCCCGGACACTGCCCGGACCCGCCTGCTATGACAATGAATCTGGCCACCAGCACAGTACAACGAACCTGCGAAAACAAAAGAAAAGAAAGTGGAAAATAAAAGGGAGGGAGGGAGGGTGGCAGTCTTCTTGCTTGATCCGAAGAGAGGCCCCTCCTCTTCCGCAGCTGGGTTTTATGTGCGCGGTTCCGTCCTTCTCTGATGTCCGCTTCCTGGGGCTGCCCGTCATCACTTCCGGTCCGGCTTCCTGGCCTCCCACCCCAGTCATGTGCCCTGCTCCTCGGTGCCCTGGCTGGGTTGGAAATGAACTTTGTTCAGCCTCGAACAGCTAGCGTGGCCAACTTCATCTGTGGGGACAAACCCTTAGTTGCATGTACAAATTTCACATAACTTTCATGCCATTTCATGTGAGTAAATGCAATGGTTAAGGGGATGGAATATTTTAACAGCTATGGGGGTGACCTCAATGTTTCTCAAGCTGTGAGTCAGAGCTTTAAGTGGGTCTTGTGATGGGTTGCCACACAGCAAACTTGCCATAGATTGCCAAGGTTGTTTTGGTGCCTCGGGGATGTGGCATTGGACCCTTGGATGAAAGTCTTTACGAGCCCCGGCCATAGTGCTGAGCACATTTCTTCTTTTTAATCAAATAAAGCCTTTGTCATTTGGTAGTGTGGTATTAACATATGTAATTATACATAACACGGTCATTTTATGATTCCTTTACAGACAAGAGGGCATTCTTCATTATTTGCACATCGGAACTGGGCCCACAAATCTACGAGCTTGTAGCAATGACATCGTCAGAGAAAAATACGTAAGTCCAGAATCTAACATGAGATTCAAAGATAACGGGGATTGGACAATGGGATATTTTACAATTCAAATCAGAAGAGGGAATTACGTCTGATACAGATGAAAGAAATCACCACTTATCTTGTCATCAATGGATCCCCATCATGACTAGATTAGTTTTCTGAGAAAAGAAGACTTATGGCCCCCATACACGTAGCGAGCTGCAGCAGATTTTTCGGCAGACCGCTTGTGGCTCTCGGCAAAATCACCCTGTGAGTCTCGGGTGCCCACAAACGGTCATGTCCGTAAACCTCTGGCCGATGCCATTAGTTTTAATAGAGACCGGCGTTAATACTAACAGCCGGCACACAAAGGATGCCTGCTGCTACTTTGAGCAACGTGGTGCAGCATGATGATGCCATCGCTTGTCTGTCGGCCCCCACACACGTAAGATGCCCATGCACGCATAGATATGCGCTAGATCGATGACCGCTTCAAGCGCCGTGAGCACATATCTAATGTGGCCATTCCTGTCTTTGATCAATCCCGCTCGAAAACAGGGTTATCAGACATGATCGTCAATGTTCATTGCTTTAGATGGGGACCGTGGGTATGGCAGCCTTAAGGCTATGGCCCAACTTTAGCGATCTCTTGCAATTCTAATTGCGGGGCAGTGATCGCTAGCGATTGGGAGCAATCTGACACATTAAAAAATCGCGTCTGAGTTAATTGTGTCCCCCTTTTACAACATGTGAATTTACGTCTATTGGCGCAATCAGACACAGAAACACGGTGAGCTGCGGGCTGCGCCAATGCAGATGTCCATTCAAATGCATTGGCACGATCGCCTGCAATGGCCGCGTCGCGATTAAAATCGCGAGTGATGGTTGACAAGCACTTAAGCGAGTGATGGTTGACAAGCACTTAAGCCGGCCATACACAGCTCCCCTGCGATCGTTGTGCCATCAATCGCAGCGTATAATTTTGGAATTCGCTTACACCATCTGGGACCTTTGATCCCCATCTAAAGTTATGGTGGATAATTAATTAGTTTCGGTGGGGTAGCGTCTAAAAGTATTAGATACATATATGCGTACCCTAGCCAGTATAAGATATAAAGTAGAATTAAACCCTAAGAAAACCCAGATGTCTTCACATCTTGGAGGAAGCTAATAATCTGGCATGGCTCTCAAGCGTGACTGCAGTTCTTTGGCTTTTAAATTAAATTCATGTTCGGTGGAGCAGTTCCTCCGAACCCGGAGGTATTGTGAGTAAGGGATGGATTTAATAAGTGCTTGAGGGTGGGCACTCTTGGCGTGTAAGATCGTGTTGCCAGCCGTGGGCTTCCTGAAGAGGGTGGTCATCAGTCTGCCCACGGGGGACAACACGATCTCAACGTCCAAGAAGGCCACATACCCAAAATACCCACATATCTGCTGCTCGTGTTAAATGTAATAACTTGCTCCAATTTTTTTGGTCCAATATGTATTAATAAAGACCTTTTATATATTTATAAATCTGATCTCTGAGTCTTCGTACCTGCAATGCCAGATTATTAGCTTCCTCCAAGATGTGTAGACATCTGGGTTTTCTTAGGGTTTAATTCTACTAAAGTTATGGTGATTGAACAGGGATTTACCAACATGTCTGATCCCTGTTTTTTCCTTGATCGGTCACTCAAGGTTGGCTGCCTATGATTCCAGAGGAGTCAATTGCGAGTGTGAAAAATAAGTGCATCTTGCTGATCACAAATGTTGACTGTTATTTCCATTATCATTTAGTATTAATGTAAAAATCTGCATGAGGGTTCTTTCTGATAGGACTAGGACCTACTTTTTTATACCAAATAGTAAACAAGTCCTTGTTGTGTATTAGATCTTATTTGTGTGTTTTTTTACCTAGTTGGAAGGAGCTGCTGGAAGAAGCCACGAAAAATGCAATGAAAAACCCTTCTTCCTCCATCAAACGTGTGACTCAGAGCCTGTCCCACACGAGGATGCCCTCGGTTGGGTAAGCTTGGATGGTCTTTACAATGAGCTCTGCACTTGATGACAATGCATTATAAACAGATTTGCCCATCCACATGTAAGCTGCTGATCCAGTCCTCTTTACCTTTCTCGACCTTGGCAAGGTTGTGGTGAAATCCCCACTTTCTATGGAGAATTGGGAACTGTTGCTTGGGGTACCCAAACATTTCCCAATTCCTGACTGCTGTATGGACCTTTCATATGGTCAACAGAGATTGTCTTGGATACATCAGATGAACCAAGATGCTTTTTGACTGGTCCATGACACAGATATGAAGGTGCTCAGTTTATGTGATGGTAACGGGTGCCAGAAAAGAAGGAAATCAATAACAATTCTTAAAAAAATTATATATCTACATAATACCAGAGGCTCTTAGACTATGTCCACACTGGTGGTTAGGAGAGCGTGGTGAAAGCTCCCATCTCCCCAGGAACCATTGGCTGCTGTGAAGGCATGTTGCTTCTCACCCACAGCTGCTTGGTGGCCGCCCCATTCACTTCCCTTTGGGCCAACATGACAAGTATCTCATTTTTCCATTGAGGTGCGTTGGCTTTGTACGCAGTCAATGGTAATATAAGCCAATTGTACTTTGCTCACTGTGTTGGGTTTACGCTGGCCATAGACCATTAGATCTCCTTTAGATCCATTAGATCTACCAATAACTATGTAGTGCCGGGTCCTCTGCGATTGAACACAGGTAGACTTGGTGGTTAGAAAGTCCCTCATATTACATGGTTTTGGTAAAACAAAAGGAGATCTAAAGGAAATCTGACAGAGAAATCTATAGGTGTATGGGGACCCTTTACCCATATGTTCTAATATTTTTAAATGAATCTTATAACACAATGCTTGGACATATTAACCTCGTACTTGTGTGTTTTTCAGTTCGGTGCTACAGGATACTGTTGGCATACGAAGCAACAGCGAAGACATTTCAACAGGTAATATAATAATTGATTATACTTTATATATATTTTCTTTGTGGACCATTGGAGTTCTTATCAATTTTTCACAGTATTTCTCATGCCATGGACCATGGGTCTCCATCCAATGTAATGGCCAGGCTGCAGCTAAAGGGCCCACAGGCTGTAATCAGCTAGCTGCAATCCCGGGAGTGTGAAGGGGGTGGGGCCAGCACGTCTCTGTGGCAGGGGAGGAGGGGCGCGCAGGCTGGCTGACTCTCTCTCTCTCTGCTTCTGTCTGGGGGAGAAGCAGAGACCCGGGGGACCACAGGAAAGCCAGGTCCCCATTGAACAGGAATTGATGCGCCCATGTGGTGCACATTGATTACCATTCGATTGACCCGCGATCAATCACAGCGTGGGGACATCACCACGCTGTGATTGATCACTGGTCAATTGCACTGGAATCTACCCGTCTAGACATGGGTGGATGTATGTTTTTTATTGTTGTTCCCTTTTTAAAATTAATATTAAACCATACAAAACCAAAACAAGTTATAACCAGGACTGTATGTAACAAAATGGCACTCGCTGACCATGGGGGGGGTTGAAAAAAATTCAAAAGTATGGGTCCCCAGGATTTCTGATGGTGGCTCTGTCTCTTCCTGCCACCTATGCACAGTTCCAATATAAAGTCCGAGCTCTTATGGAGCATTCCTGCATTACATAGGATGCTGTTGCATTGAAGTAACCCTCTAGCCACATGTCTCCACAGATGACGGTCACAACGACTTCTTGGCCCACGCTCACAAACCTGATGTTCTGCTGGAGGAACCAGAAGGGATAGAGGAGGACGAGGCCCAGACTCCAACACAGGTGCCTTTCCCCTGTCAAGAGGAGGATGCAGGAGGCGGAGCAGAGGACCAGTCTGATCCAAGCTACCGGTGGCCTTCACAGAACGAGGGACTAGCGGAAGCGGCTCTGGATGATGGTGAGGCCATATTTTGTTCTAGATTCTTTGAATCTTACTAAATAAATACTTTCCTTGTAAACCATTCCTGACGTCATTTACTGCTGCCTGTTCGAGAGAGATTTCAAACGATTAGAATGACTGGAGTTGGACAACTCTGGTGTGTAGAAATAAGAAGGGTGGGAGTGCTTTACTTTCAGACTTTTGTTATTCCTAAGGCTATGTTTCCCTGGCGTCTAGGGCTCCGTCAATCCCCTTTGCGTTAAGCGCATTCCTTCACAGCACTGACTGTTTACACAGTGTGGAGCCGGCCGGAGGTTGATGTAGTGCCCTGCGTTAGCCGCTCCACACCATGTAAACGGTAATATAAGGGCTCTGTTGACCTCCCCATGATGGAATGTGCTTAATGCAGGTGGGGTCGACGGAGCCCTAGACACCGTGGAAACATAGTCTTAGGAATAACAAAATATATTATAAGTTGGTACAACATCACAATATACTGTTTAGCAAATGTCTTGCATACCATTCTTGTTTATGATTATGTAATGTCTTCCTTTAGTTCAGCATCTCCGGGAGCTGATCCTTCGCAGCCTTTACCCCTTACGGCATTCAGAATATGATGCTGCCCCCATGGCTGAGCCAGAGGATGATGTCACACCCACGCCATCAATCACCGGTGGGGTCACACACCCGTGGGAGACAACGGCAGACTCCGTATTAGAGACTCTAGATGGACACAATTTGGTTGATCACAGGGAGGATCCACCCTCGAGACCTTCTAGCGTTTTAGAAACTGGTAGGTCAATGGTGGACCTGGATAACCATCATCGGAGAACATCTAATGATGGAGAGGAAAGTGTTTGGAACCAAGTGGAAAGCCACTCGCAAAGGACTTCTTTTGCACCCTCTGAGCCATCTTCTGAAACTTCTTCTGAGGACCAAACTAACCAGGCCTACAAGGTTGTCAGAAAAGGTAAGGAGACCCTTTGGTCTTGGACAAGGCTTTTGGATTGATTGTTTGGACCACGTGTCAAAATGTACATGTTTGTGCTTCTCATAATTCCACTGTGCGTTGCTCATTAATGTGTGGCCCATTTTATAGACAATCTAGTCCATGTACACACCATTCACCGAGGATCTGTCACATGCGTACATTTCTGTTTGGAAGATAGGGATCTAACATTGTTACCTCACTCAGGAGATAATTGCAATAGTCAAGGTTTTGTTGATTGTCCAAGAACCCTAAAGAGCATGTTGATAGGGGCAGCTCTTCCTAATGTTAACATGAATTCCAAGCTATGTTACTTGGGCCCATAGACAGTTTCAGGGGTTACTTTTGCTTAGAAATTTGACTTTTACCCCTCTACTATACAACTTTGGGTTGTATGGTTGGGCCTAAATGACCAACTCTCTGAATGTCTGTGAAGGTTCTCATTAATCCAGGTCATTGTATATCTGTAGTGTTTAATTGAAATCAACTGGACTTGCTGTGTTTTGTTTCTTGAAGACGTTTGGCTAGTCATCCGACAGCTTTCTCAATTCAGAGTGACTGTACACAATGTTACTGGGAATATATACTCTGGGGTAAAGCTCCAATCCACGTAATGTGTTACCCAGCATGGGGTCTGAGATGGGTTCTCCTCCTGTAGGTCACACTGGGAAAAGGCATCTGGGCATCGGGAAAAAAAATTCTGTGGCTGCCCCCCAAGCATGATGCCACCCTGGGCAACCACACATATCTCCCATATCTAAAACCACCACTGATCTTAATCCTCATATGCCTCTATCTTTGGCATTTCTTTTATTTCCTCAGTTTCACATCTTTGACTGTCCTGGAGTATTATTATTTTTGTGGACCGTACCATTCCTGCAGGAAACTGACTAAGGGCTGGTCCCCATTGCCAAGCTGGCCGCGTGGCGGCACGCTTCTGAGGGCATGGGCAGCCACTTCCATGGGCTTGTCCCCACTTACGCTGCTGCCCGATTTGAAAGCAGCTGCATTGACATGTATTCAGTGGCCAGCCTCGGCAGTGGGGACAAATAAGAACAAGGACAGAGGCGCACAACCTAGTACAACAAATTGTTAAATCATGTGGAATTGGATAAGATAAAACAAAATTAAACAAAACAACAGACAAGATACTCACATTAAAAGAGGTTTACAAGGATGGATTTCTGAGGGCCCCAACCAGGAAGTGAGGTCCTCCTGGAAAGCACACGCTTTCCAGGAGGACCTCACTTCCTGGTTGGGGATGAGATCACTTTCTGCGTACAGATGCTGGGGGGCTCAACAGGAACAATGGGATGCGTTTCGAGCGGACGCTCTTTTTTAACCAGTGGGGACAAGCTCCCCCCTGAAGAAAAACTGTGAATGTCGATGGTGGATATCTTTGTTGTATGTCAACCTCATAGGTGCCACAGACTAAAGAGCGACTACCGCCCTGTGCTGCTCGCAGAAAATAAATAAATGAACCAATCCTAGGGTTGTCTTTCAATATCCATACAGTACTCCGTTGTGGTATATGTGTGTCTCTATCACTGAACTTAATTGGTTAGTTATGACTTTACTGATCTCCTTATATCACCTACAGTGAATGATCAATCAAATATGTGCACACTAACGTTCTTTCAGCTGATTTTCTGTTTTATCTTCTAAATTTTATTTTTGTTTTGTCTTTCCACCATATTACCCCTTCCTTTTTTTTTCTTTTTCTTTTTTTTTTCTTTTTTTCTTTTCTTTTCTCTTTTTTCTGGTGTCTTCTGCACAGCTGAGGTGGTGGGCACTAATGATGTCATACCGTTGCCAGACAGCAGCCAATCAGAAAGAGTGTTGCAGGAAGCTGGCGGCGAAACAGTTTTAGATGGTAATTCTTTTCCAGTCGTAAGAATGGCCAGGACACGAGGCAGATATAGCGACCGAGATTGCATTGCTGTCTATCCTCGCTCTCGCCATCGCTCTTAGCATACAGTGGCATCACCCTTTGCATTGCAACAATTCAACCTTACTAAAATATCGGAAAAAAAAATATATGTAAAACTTCCCTCATTTTTTATTTTTTTTACCTTTTTGAAGGTGCTATCGATTTATTGTTTTGGGATTTGTGGTGCGACAATTGTTTAGGTTAAAGTATTTTCTTATATCATTTAATATAGTGGTTCACATCGTTTTGGAACTTTTACTTTTTTTTAATACTTTTTTTCACAGTTGATTTCTATTACTGAAACAAAGCTTGACACCATTAGGATCAGTGACCAAAACGAAATTTTCTTCACATAAGCGAAACATTTTTATATATTTTTTTTTAAATGCGCCCTTACCTCACAATACAATTGTGAAGAAAATAATTTGTAACTCGTTTCCAGATTTTTTTTTTTAATAATTCCAATATTGAAATATTTGAGGGACGTTTTATATATTTTTTTATCATTTCTTCTATATTGAATTTGCTTTGAATGTTTATCAATCTAAGCAGTCATGTGATTGGCAGCGTAAACCTGGCAGGCAACCATTGGCGTACTTTTCATTTCAGCATGTGACATTTTTGGTGTAACCTACTTGACCTAAGTATTGAGTATTTTTTTTTTAGTGGTTACTAAGCTGTAAATTATTCAGTAGAGATGAAAGTTTTAAAGTGTTGAGACGGAAGTGGGGATGTTTTGAAAAGAACGTCGGCCCTTCTTTGGCGCAGTGGGGGAGCTGACTTAAAGGATTGGATCAATAGTGGAGATGGTCGAATTTTAAAAAAAAAATCCAACCATTTCGACGATTTCGAGTGAATTTCAAAGTCCCTGAACATGTTATCAACACCAAACTTGCTGGAGATGTAGAGAAGGGTTGGGGGTACATTACACAACAATAGTATAGCAAATGTTTTGTATATCATTCTTGTTTATGATTATGTAATGTCTTCCTTTAGTTCAGCATCTCCGGGAGCTGATCC
>CM070043.1:48752960-48767400 GCA_036250615.1 Ptychadena robeensis | reverse complement strand
ATAGCCCTTTACCCTTTGTCTTACTGTGACGGGGGAGGGGGACTTACTTCCTTCCACAACCCTTAAAACATAGGTTAATTGCAAACCTGTACACAGGCCACTCTCCTACACACATGTAACTCCATTTTCATGAAGGTACTTTCACCAAACATACAACTCTCGGTCCACAAAGCATAGGAATGCTCTCTGTATTGTTCTTCTGTTATCTAGCCTAGGTTCCTAAAGAAAGGGCGCAAAAAAGGCCTTCACTCCCCATCCATTCACGCCAACAATACAACCCACTACATGTGGCGCCTTTCTGAAGACACCAAACTCTTACACAACTGACACAGCTAAAGTGAACATGCCAAAATGTCTCTTAAACTGAAGCTCCTAACGTCTAACGCCTATTCATCAGACTCAACACAAGTAGGCATTAGGCCAGGAATAGATGAAGTGCCTGAAAATCAAATGGTCTCCAAGGATAAGTGGAGACTGGAACGCCTCTTCTCCATTTGTTTGTGCTCGGTGCTGACCCCAAAGTGTACTGAAGTGGGAGAGAAGTCTGTATGAGAGCAGATGTCCACCTCCAGTGGTTTAATATGTCCTCTGCTTACACTCATTGCTAGATTGAAAGCAGGAGCTGTGATTGTGGACGGGGTGTGGTGGACCTCTAGAGATTTCGATAAAATTCATTATCGCCCATTCACAGTTTGTTTTCCAAAGGTGTAAACACAGCCTCATGCAGAGCACAGAAGTCCTTATCTTCAGTGATTTGCTGAAAAACTGCTCTAAAAAAATTACCTAAAAGCTAGCCATACACGTTCGGATTCCATGGCCGCTCGATCACCTATCCGATCGATTGCGGCGATTCTGCCGGGAATCGCAGGTGTGATCAATCGGCCAATTAAGAGTATCCGATCGCTGCATACCACCTTGTCCAACGGATTCCGGGACGATTCCGTGTCCGATTGTCCACCTCACAAATGGCAACTCCCCCTGATCTGTGCAGAATCGCATGAGAAAGACCAACATGTTGGTTCTCTGTCGGATCCGATTCTGAGCCCCTGAACGATCGGACGTGATCGATCGGACAAGGTGGGCTGCACACTATTCCGGCACGATCGTTTCGCGTGCACGTGCCCGGAATCGATCGGCCCGGAATTCGGCCGGAATCCGACCCGTGTATGGGGGCCTAAAGACATGCTTTGATGTCTGACTTCAGCTCTCTCACCTGAGCCACCTGAAAGTCTGAGTTTACACCTTGTTGGATCCCTTGAACAAAAATACCTTGATACTCATTTTTTCACTAAACCTTGAACTCCTGGTCCCACCCATGTACTTCCTTTATAAACCATGCCTCTGCTTTTGCCCGTTTGCCACATTTTTGTGCTTTGCCAATATCTTGCTCTTGCTACTATTGTTACATTGGGCTCTCCTAATAGTGATGGACGAACTTCGGCCAGGTCCGTTCACCAACAGGTGGATCAAACTTTTAAAAAAGTCTGAAGTACGCCTGTTCGCGGGGAGATTCATATTCCCCACATCAGATTCTTCCACTGGCCGGTTCTTTCTGCTCCCGATCCAGCCAGCGGAAGAAAAGTCACCTTCTTCCCAACGGTGAACGGGGCGAGTCGAACACCCATACTACTATCAGGCTATGACATCTAAAAGAAAAAACAGGGTATTTGGACTGCAATATACATTTAATAGAGTGAGTACTTGTCCCTGACCAAAGATCACTTATAATGACCGACATTGCCAACCTTTAATTCAAACCCCAAAATTTCAACCCAAAAAAATGAGGGCGGGTGGGTGTGATTCTGTCACTTCGCTGTTCACCTCACAAGTGATTTTACACCTGACCCACTCCAGCTAAAATTTGCAGCCCCAACTTGCTTGCCTGTCAATACGGTAAGTCCCCTCCTTAGGGTCCCCATACACCTTTAGATTTATCTGTCAAATTTCCTTTGGATCGCCTTTTGTTTTACCAAAACCATGTAATATGAGGGACTTTCTAAACCCAAGGTGCCCAACCTGCGGCCCTTTGGGTGTTGTTTGGCAGCCCCACCTTGGTCCTGCACTTGTGGCCTCTAAAACCTGTTAATGCATAGGGACTCACCTGTGTACTGATCCTCCACCGACGCATCCTCGTCTGGGAACTTCTTAAGCTAGCCATACACGTGTAGGATTCCATGGCCAGTCGATCACCCATCCGATCGATTCAGGGCGGGCACGCGCTGCCTCGCAACGCGGCAAGCGGAAAAATCGGCCGCTCATCGGTATGTGCCCACGGTGGTCTGTCATGTGGAAGTGTGGTCCATATGCGCAGTGAAGGGTGAGCCTTACCACTCACCAAAATAACACCGCTGGACCCTACGAGATGGACAGGGTTGGTGTTCCACAAAGTGGGACCAATAGTCAGGGCTCCTGAGGAGTGGAGACAGTGTGCTGGGTGCAGCAAACACAGGGAGTGTGCGGCCCCATGCTGATGGCTCTAGGAGATAGGTCTTAAGGGTTCTAAGGAAGGAACTGTTGTTTGATCCAGGAGGCTGGCATGTCGAGTAACTTTTTTTTATTTGGATGGGGGGGGGGGGGGGGGGGGGTCCGCGCTGCCATTGTAGAACTATCAATTCCTAGCATAGTAAGTGTCAGGAGAGGAGTGTGCGTGCCGCCACATGGGACCAGATGGTCCACCAGGCCCAGCAAAACAAAGGCCAATCAAGGGGGTCAGAGGTACCATAGTCATGTGCCCACATGCTCCACCACCTCAGCCCAAAAACCAGTGAGATGTGGACGTCCCAAAAATTGTTCAGGGAAACCAACCGGGGAAATGGCAGCGCAGAGGGCTGGACTTGAGACGGATATTCTAGAGCAGAGGTGGGCAACGAGTTGATATGGAGGGCCACAAGTGCGGCCCTCAGCATCATAAAGGACCGCACATAATATTTTCAAATATATGACTGTAAAGCATTTTTTAATGAAAGCAAGCATAGCTAGAAGATATACACAACATATCAAAGCATTTGATTATATCTATCTATGTGCCGCAATATATATTATACAAGCACCCTTCATGGTGGATAGTGGGATATAGCTTGATTCCTTTGCCAACACAGAGAAGAAGAGGAGAGGTGAGGGATTTCTTAGGCCCATCTGGGTCACTGATTGGCTTTTACATACGTTATATAGGTAAGTTTTCGCCTCTCCTCCGTTCCCACTTGGACAGGTGAGTTCCTATGACCTATGCAAGAACAGATAGGTTTTAAGGGCCACAAGTGGGAGGACAACAGGGGGCCACCGAAGAATGCCAAAGGGCATGTGGCCCCGGGCCTCAGGTTGGGCACCTGGGTTTTAGAGAGTCTAGCCAGAGAAATTTGAACTGTATCAGCGTCTCATGTGGACACCAGGACAACTTGGAGGCAGTACTGTGACAAACAGCATGCTACCTTGAAATTCCCAACGAATGAATGTTTTGCAGCATGGTTATACCTAGCCTCTCATGCCGATATTTCCATTGATTCTTCTAATATAGAGGCGTTCTCACACATGTTCAAAGCTTTTCGAAAAACAATCGTCAGAGCAAGATACAGCTCGCCAAAAATCTGTATATGAAAATCCGGCTAAAACATTCATGACCGGATTTGGTCCTACAGGCCGCTGTTTCCAGAGCCCCCTCCGGATCTGCCATTATATATCTGAGTGCGGTGGGACCAAATGAAAAGCATATTTATTAACTGTTAAGCTGGCCATCACCTTCAGATTTCTGTCAGATTTCCTTCAGATCAGATTTACCACAACCATGTAGTGTGGGTTCTCCCTGATAGAATACATAGTGATTGGAAGGAATATATCTGCTATGTAGTGCTGGGTCCTCCCTGATAGAATACATAGTTTGGAAGGTCATATATCACTGCTATGTAGTGCCCGGTCCTCCCTGATGGAATACATAGTGATTGGAAGGTATATATCACTGCTATGTAGGCCGGGCCTCCCTGATAGAATACATAGTGATTGGAAGGTATATATCATGCTATGTAGGACGGCTCCTCCTGATAGAAAATAGTGATGGAAGGTATTTATATGCTCTATGTAGTGCCGGATCCTCCCTGATAGAATACTACTGATTGGAAGGTATATATCACTGCTATAAGCGGTCTCCTGATATACTTGATAATATATATCACTCATTAATCTGGCCCCTTAGAATACATGTGATTGAAGGTTATATATCCATGTATTAGGCCGGTCCTTCCTGATGAATAAATAGTGATTGGAAGGTTATATCATGCTATGTGTGCGGTCTCCCTGTAGAATACATATGATTGGAAGGTAATATCACGTATGTAGTGCCGGGTCCTCCTATAGAATACATAGTGATTGGAGGTATATATCACTGCTATGTGTGCCGGGTCCTCCCTGATAGATACATAGTGATTGGAAGGTATATATCACTGCTATGTAGTGCCGGGTCCTCCTGATAGAATAATAGTGATTGGAAGGTATAATCACTGCATGTAGGTTGGGTCCTCCCTGATAGAATATAGTGATTGGAAGTTATATTCACTGCTATGTAGTGCGGGTCCTCCTGATAAAGATAGTGATGAGTTATATATCACTGCATGTAGTGCGGTCCCCTGATAGATACATAGTGATTGGAAATTAATATCACTGCATGTGTGCCGGGTCCTCCCTGATAGAATACATAGAGGAATTGGAAGTGTAATCACTTGTATGTAGTGTCGGGTCCTCCCTGATAGAATACATAGTGCTTGGAAGGAATATATCGCTGCTGTATGTAGTGCCGGTCCTCCCTGATAGAATACTAGTGATTGGAAGTTAGAAAGGTCCTTATATTCATGGTTTTGGTGAACAAAATTTCATTGTAACAGAAATTGTAAAAAAGATTGTAAGGTGTAGGGGGGCTTTAGACACTTAGTCAGCCCTGAACCTTAAATCAGGGAAAACAAAACAAACCCATTCCAGAGTGGAAGTTTCTTCTGTCTCTCACCTCCCAGTTCCCCTTCTCAGGATCTCCTCTCTCGATGAGATCAGCTGAGCCCCTACCATTAGTCCTTAACCCTACCTACCTGCAGTGACAGCAGCTCATCCTGTATGGGGAAAGGTGTAAACTAGCTCACCTCTCTCTTACCATGGCTCAAAAGTGTGAACTAGCTACACCATGTCATAAATGGCTATGTTTGTGCCACCGTTGAAATAAGAAGGGATCTGCTTGAGTAACTTATGATTTGTCCAACTCCATCTTTCAAAGTGTAGAAAAGATATTGGTGAGTAGTGATGGCCGAATGCGCGCAAGCAGCAGACATTCGGCCGCGAACAAGCATGTTCGCCCCCTTTAGCCAGTGGACAGTACGGGTGTTCGACCCGCCCTGTCCGCCGGCATGAAGGAGCCCATTTCTTCCTCGGTGGGATCATTAGCAGCGAGATCCCGCGCAGGAAGAATGTTCACTGAAGACCGGGAAGGGAACCCGTCTTTCGTGAAAAAAAACCGGCTCGCAAAACCCGGATGTGACGTCAGGTTAGCACAACCAGGAACTATGCGTTCCAAACGTTCACTGACGTCACATCGGGGTTTTCGATTCAAATCCCCCTAGGGGTGGGGAATTTGAATTGTCCAAGAACGGGCGGACGGCGGACTTTTCGGATACGGCCGAAGTTTGCCCATCACTATTGGTGATTTAGAAACAGTAGAAGGAGGTTACTCTCCAGGGAAATTCCTCCAGGGGTTTTTAAAAATAGAACCAATGGCAACCTTACAAGTGGACATCAAAACTAAAACATCAGTTGTGGGTAAAGTTATTTTATGAATGTTCAACAAACAATTATTACATAGAAAAGAAACTTGGCGGTGTAGGCATAATAGTAGTGTATGCACTATATGAAATAATGTATTTTTGGGATGGATACCTATCTAATAATATGTTTTGTAGTGACCAGGATTGCACACTTGTATATATTTATTGCATGTATTATACTGCTCTGTGTCACCAATATGTGTTAAAAATATGGATCACTCTGCATTCCTCGTAGCAGTGCAGGGATGACAGGCTTCTAGTTCCGCTCTTTTTCTGGCCATCTATGTAACTTTTGATTCTGCCGGAGATAACTTACTGCCCCCTCCAAGCAGAAGGGATAAAATATACCCCTAGGCCCTCCTTAGCCAGAGTTGGTTAGTCCTGAACCACCTACGCCAGTGCCGTGCATGACCTTTTTTCCTACATTTCCTGGGTTCTCCGCCGCCGTCCCATGCGTGCCTGGGACCAAGGACCCCCTATCTGTGATAACGAAAGGGTCGTCCCCTGGACCAGGACGCCTTTCCCATGAACGATGCCCGAGCGAGCAGATGGTGTGGCTACCGTTAGGTGCTAAAGTTAGGCAAGAGCAGGATTCCTCCCTCACCTCACCTGCCCACTATTCCCTATTGCCTGATCACTGGGACTGTACCTGACCCCCTTCACTGGGACTGTACCAGACCCCCTCTCAATGGACTGTACAGACCCCCCCTCTGACTGGGACCGGAAAGCCATTATCACCCTGCTGCAGCTGGTAGCCTCTTTACTGCAACACAGTAGTTCTAAGTGTGTGCCCCATTCCCAGGCTGGGTTCGGTGTTTGAACTGATACATATTCCCTATAGTCAGACGACATATCCCCAACCAGCTGTGAGACTCTCTTATTGGTGTGTTGAGTCTAGACGTTGTGGGACATTCAGAATTGGTCGTTGAGCAAGAAATGCCTCCACACCTACACAAAACACCCAAATTAATATTATCTTATAAACAAGCTCGCTCCAAAACCCAATAATTTGAATTACAAGAATGTATATCAAAATGATCTGTCTGTGATTTTAATTTTATGTGTTGGTATTGAGCATGCTCGGGGACAAATTTTTGGATTTGGGATGCCTTTTCCAAATCATGCTATCACACAGACAAGTGATATCCCAACACAGTGGCTAGGTTTAACTTTTTACTAAGGGAGTATATCACATCAAACACACGGCGGCTGGAGTTCAATTAGGGTGTGTTCCACATCCTAACCAGCGCTAAGAGAATTAAAAGCTATGGCTCTAACCAGAATCAGAGAAATAGAACAAGAGTTCAGTAGAGGAGGCTGAGATGAGCTCCTTCTCGCCATGGTCTGGTTTTTGGGAACCCCGTGAAACCTGCGTTCCATCAGCAAGATGAGGGGGAGAGACGCCCTTGTCCAAGGGCAATTCTTTGCCATTCACCAAGGATGGGTGTCAGCCCACGGCACTGGCTTATGGGACAGCAGGGGGGACCCTTGAAAAAAAAAGAAGGGGAAACACCTGCTCCAAGTAAGCACTGCAGACAATATAAGATCGCAAAAACAGGCTTACTGCCAAATATATATAACCTCGGCCCAGAAGAGGGGTGTAGGAGTTGGGGCAGGAAAACTAAAGCAAAAGAGGGGGAAAAGCCATGACCTCATCCTAAATCAGCTGTTTAACAGTAATATAAAATTTTCTTAAAGATATTACATAAAATTTACAGAATGGTATGGTCTATATAGGGTTGGCAACTGAGGTGATATGGAGGGGCACAAGTGTGGCCCGACACACTAAGGGGGCCGCACATAACATGTAGGACCGCCAAATGATAGGGAAAAGTCAAGGTCAGCGTGTTGGTGACCAATTACATTGGTGATAATAGAAGCCCCATATACATCAACAAAGGTTATGTGTGCCTAATAGATATTATCAAAAGTAATCTAGTGGAAGCATAGGCGCTAAGGCGTTGTCTGGGTTCCACTCATTAGCTTTCACGTATGTCAATTAGAATGCTAAGCTGGAAGGCTCAGCGAGTCCTCTCCTCCTCTCACCTCTAAGAAGTTCCTAGCGGGGAGGGGGGTGGGGACATGTGCAATGAAGGATCGGGTTAGGTAAAAACAGGTGAGTTCATTGACCATATGCATTAACAGGTTTGGCGGCCACAACTAGAGGCCAAGGGGAGCCGCAAAACAACACCAAAGGGCCGCGCATGCGGCCATCCGGCCAACCCGGTTGCGTGCATCTAGGGTATATATAACCACAACCAGAATTCTGCTTCTATAACTAAGAAGAACAACAGAAAGAGCCCGCAGATATATCTGCCCCAATACCATGTCAGTTCCCCTCCACTCTTATGCACGCTCTAACCCAAACCCCTCCGTCATTCGACATACTTCCGTACCGCCGATCGCTTAAGATTTAGACCGCTCTTACCTGCCTTCCTGGCCACCGACCTCCGAATCTATCATCTTCTTTCCTAGTCCCCCTACACTTTTCTCCTTGACCTCAAGCGCACGCGCTACGCAGCAAGATGCTCGCCGGGGCCTCGCATTCATCTGGCCGAATTCCTTTCATCTTCCCAGCCGTGGGTCTGACTTTCCGACGTCTTTACTATAAACGTCTGAATTTTTCAACTTAAATTCTATTTCTATACTGGAATAACTTTCGACCTAAGCCTCCCTACCACAGGCTGCTATTGTATGATTACCACAATGTATTAGACATTTCACACTCACGGGCCAAGACAACAAGAGCCAGAGCTATTGGTCGAAATTGCCCGAGTCAGCAGTCCCAGTACGCTCCCAGCGCCACTCCTTACCTCTGTAGTTCATGGGCCCAATCCAACCCACATATGAGAAGACGGACGCCATGAGCCAAAACCCGAATTCTTTCCCAACCCCGGGCCCCCTGATGGCCTCTCAGTTCCTATCAAATTAGGGGAACGCAAAGCTTTAGCGGAAGGATGAATGAATAAAGATGGGTTCACCAAATCCCATTCCATTCTCCTTAGCGGGTGGTCTTAGCATCCAGTCATCTCGAAGTTTCGGGGTCCTACAGAAACCATCTCCTAGTCAAACTTAATCACAATCCAAGAACCTTAGCCAAGTCCTACGTTGTAAAAAAAAAGACGTACGTAGTTACGTATTAGAAAAAAAAGAAAAGAAACGATTTTCTCGGATTTCATTATCCATTTGAAACATAAAAAGGAGTTAGTTTGTTGTTAATGCGATTTTCAAATATCCACCAGATTCATTAAAACTGTTTTACTTATAAAAATCTCATGGCCTTCTTACATGAATGGAGAAATGTGCTTCATTTTTACTGTAGTTATGTTCTATTTTACAATTTTTAGGTGAAATTTTTAGAAACGTTAAATTGGTTTTAAACAATGACCTTCATAATATTTATTGGAGCCAGCTTTTGTTCTTCGGTTTTAGTTGCTTGGAAGCTGGAACTGAGTATCGCGAACCATTGCACTGAACACCTTTAACCTCCTTGGAATTAGTTTTTAAACAGCGCGCCACGATTTATAGCCCATTTGGAGGTGCCCAGTGCTATTCCGGCCGTAATCGCGCTGGGGAAAAAAAAAAAGCAAACACCCCTGGAGGGGTCTATGCGCCGCCTACCCCTGCCCCTTTTCTTGTCACCATGACACGACGGGACAGACCTTAGAAGGGTCGGCAATGTGTACGCTGATCCAGAGGAATTGGGAGAGGGGAACCCCTGGCATTGACGGTATGGCAGGGCAATGGCGGGTCTTCCACCCTCACATCCCCGGCATGATGAGTCTCTGGGAGGGAATGTGAAGGTGGGTGGAGAAGTAGTATTACTATTATTATGGACCATTAGATTAGCTGTGCTACTCTTTTAAGTGGCCCTTACACGCTGCAGGATTCTCGTCAGATCTTCAGATTCAGATAGATCTACCAAAAACCAGTAGTTATAGTGACCTCCCTGATACAATACATAGTGATGGAAAAGGTGTAGAAAAGGTCTATATTACATGGTTGTTAGGTAGATATGATCTTTATCTGACGGAAATCTGAAGAGAATCCTGCAGGTGTATGGCCAGCTTTAGGATGTTACTTTACACGGTGGTGGAGTTTTTTAACAGCCTGGTATAGCGAGCTAAAATTGCAACTCATGTTGCTTTCCGCGCCCGTTTTGGACTTAACTGGCCATACGACCTTCAGATTTCTCTGTCAGATTTTCCTCAGATCAGAATTCAGATCTACCAACAACCATGGAGTTAGTGTCCTCCCTGATAGAATTAGCATAGTGATGGAAGGTTGGTGTGGTGCTGAGAAAGGTCCTCATATTACATGGTTTGGTTATAAAAACAAAATCTGATCTGAAGGAAAGGAAATCTGACAGGAAAATCTGAAGGGAAATCTGAAGGAAATCTGACAGGAAATCTGAAGGAAAATCTGACAGAAAATCTGGAAGGAAAATCTGACAGGAATCTGACAGGGAAAATTGGACAGGTGTATGCCAGCTTTAAAGCGGACCTACCACCAGGTAATCTATGTTTTCATTGAATGGCATAGAAGTGCCGTATAATAGGGAGGAAGCAGTGAAAAACCCAAACGTACCTGTAAGGAGCCAATTTAGGATTAAATCCGGCATTCTCTTCATTTCTGGTCATGGTCTCAGAGAGAGCCGGCAGGACGTCACAACCAAACACGTGATTTTTCGTGACTGCTTTGCCATAGAAGATTCACTGAACGCCCCAAGTGGCCACCCGCGATATTGCACCACCATGTGTTGGATTTACACTGAAAAATCACGTGGTGTTGTGACGTGCTGCCGGGGTCTTGCTTCTCATTAACCAGGAAGTGAAGAGAAATGCCGGAATTAATTATATACTAAATTGTGTTCAGTTAACAGGTACGTTTTGGGGTTTTTCACTGCTATTCCCCCCTATTATGGCACTTAGTGGCATTCATGAAAACATAGATTCCTGGTGGTAGGTCGCTTTAAAGCTTTGGACGGTTGCACATGTAATGGGGTATTTATTATTGTATGGGTTCTGTAGGCTAGTGGGGAACCCAACAAATAGGCAAAAGTGAGAATCCTCCTCATCCATTATGAAACTCAACAAAATGTGGGTAAGCTAAGAGCTGTCGAGGATTACTCCTGGTGTTTTTGAGATTAGTTCCTAATTCCTGAAATAGTTCCTATTCTTACAAATGCGCATGTGCGATAGCCCGAGTTTGGTGTTTTCAGGGTTATTCTTCCGATTTTCGGGTGTCAAGGTTAGGGGGGGGTTAAGGTTAGGGGGTTCCGACGGGTTAAAGTTAAGGTTGGGGGGATTGGGAGGTTAGATTAAATGTTAACCCCCCCAACCCCTAAAACTTCACCAGATCAAAAAAAATAACCCCTATATCAAGCCACCAATCCACCATTTAACCTAACCTTGACCCCCCCCCCAAACCCCTAACCTTGACAACAGAAAGAAAATAGGAAGAAAAACCACCTGAAAAACCACCAAAACTCGGGCTATTTCTTTTTGCACATGCACAGTTGTTTCTTTAATAAATGAACCCCATCCCCATTGCAAGGTCAAACAGCTAAAGCCAAAAAGCCGGACCGGCGGGAAAGAAGAGCACATGATTTGCAAAATTTTAGCTCGCTTACAAGGTGGTTAAAAAACGAACTGTCAGCTTGGTTGCGTAAACGGGGATCCCAGCAGAGAAACATCAAATAGACCTGACTCATCCAGAATTACAAGTTCTACGTACATTCACTCCATACCCTTCATGTGTTTACGGCCCATTACTCTTATGACGTGGGCCGGCTGATGGATGCACCTGGGCCCCCCGCTTGGGAAGGAGGAAGACTGTCCTCAACCCCCTGGTTCTATACCTGGTTTGGTTAGGCCTATGTGGCTCTATAATGTATTCCTGAATACCCCCCTGATGAAGTAGTTTCTTTGGAAACGAAACGTAACGTCGGGCTTGGGAACGCCACCATCCATTGTTTAATAGAACCATTTATCATTGTGATGTTAACCACGTTTAACCCTGGTGGTTATATGTAACCAGACTTCTAGCATTATGCTGTTTTAGGGCTCTGTATGCACACCCCATATTGTGATCTTTTGTAAATAAATTACATTGGTGCGTGAAATACCTCTTACCTACATACGCTTTGAGCCTTTTAAGTCCCTTGCCCTGGCTACCAGGGGAGAATCCACCTCACACAGGTATGACAGAGCGGGTTCTGCCCCCAGTGTTGAACTTCTTAGCCTATTATGTTTGGGGATGTTGGCTCCTGCATTAGAATAATAGCGTTTGGTTCCCTAGCCTAAAAGAGTAGCACAGGTAATATGAATGCAGTGTTTATCAACCACGTTCCACGGGATGTTGCCTGGTGTGCCGTGGTTGGAGTTTGACCCCACCATGCGGCCCTCCTATATAGCTGCCTCTTATTAGTATAAGAGGGGGCAGCTAGATGGGAGGGCCTAAGCAACCGCATCCTTTACAGAGCCGGCTTATCCGTGTATAACACTGTAATATATGAAGATTATACAGCGATCCGTGTTATACACGGACCGGCTCTGTGAGGAGGCGGGTGATTAGCAACAGCATCCACACCGACAAGGGGCGGTGTTTTTGCCGCTCTGCTTGTACGCATATGACGTTTCCAGCGGGAGACACCTGCCTAATGACGTACTTCCGGCGGGGACCGGAAGTGCGCAGCGATATGCGGATCGTCGGTTTGCCTCGATTTTTTTCATTGAAACAAGCGTGCCTGATGCCAAAAAAAGGTTGAAATGTTTGAAAATGAAAAACACTGATCTAATGTACATTGCTAAGTAATATACTTCTAACCGCTCTTCACATTCCAGAGACACAATTCATGCCGGGGATGTGAGGGGTGAAGGTCGACATTGCCTGCAACCAGTGCAGGCCAAGGGTTTTCCCCTCTCCCCTGGGAACCCAGAGAAAAGACTTGGGGGAGATTTTCCGTGCCTCAATAACATTCGGTCACCCATTGCGAATCAAGTAATCGACGGGACAATCGTTCAAGGATTGACAGTGACGCAACACCACTAACTAGCATCGATTTCGCCACGATATTGGCTGGTGTCAAGCCCTCTGTGTGTCCTGGCGGGGGAGTGAGGGCTTCACCTCCGCGGGGTCCCCAGTATGGATAGTGGCGCCCGGCCCCGAGCGTCACAGATCCTCCTCCCCCAGGTCAGTACTCACCTCCGTGTGGTTCGGGGGTCTGGGTACCCCTGCTATGGGTGTTACACACGGACGTCAGCTGTGGCTCTGCACGACAGCCAGCGTGAAAGTAGAATGGAGATAAGAATGTTGTTTTTTTGAGGAGCGTCTGCGACTCTTTTATGTATCTCTGGGCTGATTGTTTGGCGCGCCTGTTGCCCTAGGCTTTTTGCGCCCCGTTTGCGCGCGCACAGAGTGACATATTTAAAGAGCTACTACCCCTCCTTTTCTGCCGTTCACTTCCCATTATAAGCCATATAAGTCCCCGTCAGCACAGGTTAGTGACCCTTCCCTTTGGTCCTCGTTGTTAGAGGCAGATTCCTTCCCTATATTCTTTGACGATCTCCATTACCGACTACCTGGCTTGTCTATCGTTTACCCGACCTCTGGATATTCTTTTTTTATCCTTTTGACACATTTTTTATTTTTACCCCCGTCTCACCAGTTTTTTTATTTCCGTGTGTTGTGTTAAACATCTCGATTTGCTGCCTGCCAAAATTTCGCTTGTTCCTGACTAACTCTGATCTTATTCCTTACCCGTGTGACTTACGGATTTGGACTTGACTAAGCTCCTCATCGTGGAAAAGATGAAATATGCCCCCGCTCCCCCCCCCCGGTAGAATTGTGTATACCCGGGAGTTATCAGTCCCCCCCACCTTGTTTGGTGAGATCCCGGCCCCCCACGGAACCCCGTGTTCGGATTTGTCTTCTCGCCCGCTAACGACCCCCCCCCCCCCGTTGTGTCAAGAGGGTTTTAGAATTACTCGTCACTTGCGTTCCAACACGACGTGGTTTTCCCCTGTTCTCTGCCGACCCATAGAGGGTTTTTGAGACCTGTCTGCCTGCCGCAGAAACACCATCTGGTTGCCCGCCTCCATGGACTTCCGCCCATCTCCCATTGGGGGGCGTCGGGTTTATGAAGACCAGGCTCTACGGACCTAGGTACTCATCTCCCTATTGTTTGGTCCGCGTTCCACTTAACATTCAACCACCTAGAAACCCCAACCCCCCCACCCCCCCGAAGTACGCATAGCCAACAGCTCGCGTTTTTTTCAAAACGCACGAGGAATCTACTCTTCGATATTGCAAAGTAGCGGTAAGAAAGGTAGATAGGCAACAAAAGTTGCTAGTACAGCGGCCAATCGAAGGTGTCCACCAACGTAGTCTGTTTGCTTGCACGATTGTGATTGTAAAATAAAACAGACATTTGTTCAATCCAGCGAATGATGTTATGTGAGCCAATTTCTCACCTAGAGAATGGGTTCTCTTCCCAGTCTCTAGTGAAATATTCTTACTTACTGTCGGTGGTCCTCTGATGCTACTGACCTTTTTCTTGCGAACACCAGTTACTTTTCTGTTCTCAGTCTCCGAAACTTTGTCCGCAAGTTTGGCCAACACTCGTGGGCAGGCTAATCTTTTCA
>CM070043.1:48678841-48709409 GCA_036250615.1 Ptychadena robeensis | reverse complement strand
CCTTGTGTTTTATGTTAAAGGAATGTTGTTCCTCTAGAGATCTAATGTGCTACCCATTGAGTCAAGGCTACTGAGAAGAACGCATGCTCCATTTTAATAAGAGTTGGCAGAGAACAGGCCGTCCTACTCAAGTTGCAATAAAATTATATGGTTTTCTTCTCCTTTTTAGCCTCAAAATGTATTTAGCTTGTTTTCAATTTTTTTTTATTTGCATATTGTGATGGACAACAGCTGTCGGGAAGAGTGTCCGATCGGAAAGTATGGTCAGAACTGTGAAGAGACCTGTGACTGTGTGAACGGGGTACGTTGCTACCACATCAACGGGGCGTGCTTGTGCGAGGCCGGCTTCTTTGGGGATAACTGCGAAGATCGAATGTGTGAAGATGGCATATACGGCATACACTGCAATATTCCCTGCCAGTGTGACCCCCAGCACACTAAGAGGTAACTTCAAGCCTAGCTACTAAAACAGGGTGATACATATAATTGGGTATTTATTAATAACACTGAGGTAACATTATTTTTTTCTTTCATACAGATTTTTGATTGGAAAATGCTTATTTATATTATTTTGTGTTTGTATTGAATGTTTCAATTGAAAGGTCAATTCCTGGTAAATGTAATACGCTTGTGATGGGAATATTACAAACCCTACCCTATCAACCGTTCACCAAAAATATTCACTTACGAAGACAGAGATTCCCAAATATGTCCTGAAATCCTTCCAACATTGGATGTTTTGTTAGTATCCAGACAGACATTTAGTCCACACCTGTAGGAAGGTGCACCACAAGTACAAGGGTGGATCTAGGGGCACCTTGATCTCACCCCTTGCTTACTAGAGACTCTCCACTAGGCCTTTCTCCTGCATACACTCCCGTTCCATCCAAAGGTGCAGCCAACTTCACGGTCTCTCACCTTCACAGTGACAGTGCCGTGTTTCCTTTGGAGGGTCTTGCTCACATCCCAATAAAGGTCTAACACCTGGTGACTTTGGTATAAGGTACGGTACACTTCCATTGATGACTAGTGATGGCGGAAAAGTTCGCCTGGGGAACAGTTCGTGGTGAGCATAGCATGTTCGCAGTTCGCAATGCCGGCGAACATTATGGGTGTTCTACCCACCCCCTACTCCTTAACATGGAGACAAAGTGTGACCCCTCACTCTACAGTCAGGTGGTACAGTACAGCCAATAACACTTCCTTTCCCACCTGGAGGACACCCCCCCCCCCTATAAAAGAAGCAGCCCGGCGGCCATTTTACATTTACCCTGTGTCTCCAGTACTAGATAGATAGGGAGAGCTGCTGCTGAGGGATGGCTTAGCTACTTTGCTTTTATACTCCACCCAGTGATCTGTATCTATAGCAAAGGTGTTCTGTTACATGTAGTTCATCATTACTGAGCCACAAAGGTCCTTTTCTGGGGGTGGGGTATGCTGTATTATGCATTGCAGAGATATCTGACTAAATGTGATGCGCTGCAGAAGGTACTGTCTGGTAACTTAGGCCTGAAAAAAAAATCCATATTTTGGGGGAGAAGTTTAGCCATTGACCCCCCTCTGGCATGACACTGTGCAGGTGGTCGCACCCTTTTGACTTTCTTTTATTGGTATTTTGGCCACAAATATGACCTGAAGGTTTCAGAAGTTCGCCGTCCATTAAAGTCAATGGAAGTTCGCCGTTCGCATGTTCGCGGCAGGTATTTGCAGAAGTTCGATTCGCCTGTTTGTGAACAGCCGCAGCTGATGTTCGTCCATCACAATTGATGACACACGGTACACACAGTCCATTCCAACCACTGCTGGTCTCTTTAGTCTCGTCCTAGCCCTTTTCTAACCTGGTGACACACTTCAGGCAAGGATTGCCCTGGCCCCCAGCTGGGGGACAAGGGTGTTGTATAAATCCTGTCTCTCTGCACTCGAGATCCGCAGGCCTACCTCCCACCAGATCCAAAAGAGCTCCTCTCACTGCTTTCTCCTCCAATCGAAGACCAAGCTTCTCTCTTCTTTGGGCCCTATAACATCTCTGCCCACAGGCCTGCAACTCCCAAATGGCATGTCACAGTTACATCAGATGGAAGATTCTGCCATGTCCCTTGACCTTTACAAACTCAAAACTGTGACTCATCCTGCACTTGTCTTGCCTAGCAACAGTTCATATTACATTCTCTGACAACAGAGAACACATTTAACCCTTCACACACCCCACCCTGGTAACCCATATACACAATACAAGGTCCACCTTCCCACACACCTATTACCCAATAGGTTACTGAAATAGTAGAGATGGTTGTAAAATTCTGACAAGCTGATTTTGGAAGTTAAGCACAAAGCCCCTGAACATGGTATCATCACCAAAATAGCTTGATATGTTAAGAAAGGTTGTGGAAACAATTCAAAAACAAATACTCTTTTGCATATATTATGGTCAATGGTTAACCGAAATTTGAATCTACAACCCTTCCCTACTCAACCCTTCCCTACATCTCCAGCTATTTTTCCGATGATAACATATTCAGGGGCTTTGCGATAAACTCTCAAATCAACTAGATTAAACATTTCTGTGACTTGGAGGGACTTGGGGACAGGTTTGGAAAATTTTCAAGGCTTTGTATAGTAAAAGAAATTGTAATTTGCCCTTTCAATTGACCCCATAACATAAGGGCTTATATATAAAAAATAAACATTTATGATGAAATATTTCATGCCACTTTTGATAAATCTAGATATATTCTTTTAAAACTGTTGGGGAACATCTTTATGGTGTCAAGCAACTTGATGGTAACCATCTTGTGTATCTGCCTCGAGGACTGAGTAGAAACCTGCAATAACACTGTGCGACAACATGCTCATTACACATCTCCTTGTGTTCCCAGTTGCCACCCGATGTCTGGAGAATGCACGTGCAAGACAGGCTGGGCCGGCCTATTCTGCAATGAGACTTGTCCTCATAATTACTATGGAACCAACTGCCAGGAACCATGTCTGTGCCTCAACGGAGGATCTTGTGATAGTGTCACTGGCACATGTCAGTGTGCCCCTGGATTTTCAGTAAGTCTTTATCATAAGTAAATTTCCAAAGTGTCTTTACGATTCCTAGATGGCAGTGTCTAATGTTTGGTAGCATACTCTAAAGCAGTGGTTCTCAACCTGTCAGTCAGGAACCCCCTGGGAGTCGAATGACCATTACAGATAGTTGAATTTTTCGACTTGATAAATTTGTGAGCTGCTTGCAAAGCCTCTGAAAATGGTTTCATCACCAAAATTTCAGGAGATGTAGAGAAGGGTTGTGGAAATATTTTTAAAAAATAAGTTTTGCTCTAGCACATGTTGTTTTTATATAAATTAAGTTGAAATCCAAAGTTGAAATTCCAATTTTTACTTGCCTTTGAATTTGTGCAAAAAACTGTTTTTTGTTAGAGACATACTTTATTTTCTATTGTATACCCCCAACCCTTCTCTACATCTCCCGCAAGATTGGTGATGATACCATGTTCAGGGGCTTTGCAATTAACTTGAAATTGTTTAAATGGTCGAATTTAAAAAAAAAAAAATCGACCATCTCTAATGACCATTTCAAGTTCTCTGGAAGCATCAGAGCTGCTTCTAAATAGTACACGTGAGGTGGGAAGTTAGGAGGGAGTGTAATGTCCTCTCCCTCCTAACTTAGGAGTGTCCCACCATGCACATCATTTGCAGAAGTGGGTTGGGAAAATATAAGGGAGGGGAGATTACACTTATCTAATATTGTAGAGCAGTGGGGGGCAACTGAGTTAATATGGAGGGCCACAAGTGCGGCCCTTGGCATCACTAAAGGGCCACACATAACATCGATCCAGACCCTCCCCCTGTCGACATATCTCAGCAGGTGGTGGACCAGATCCCGACAGGCAGTCAAAACCCGACAGCAGCCACCCCCCCTCCTGCCCCTGGGTGCAGCGCTCATATGTAGACCTGGTTTCCCTGATCAACACTGCCAATTTTACTGATGTAGGGCTTCCAAAGACGATTAGGAAAGCTGAGTCAGTGTGTGACCACTTCACAGGTGAGTTGCTGTGCCCTATGCAACAGTTTGGTTTTGGGGGCCGCCGAACGACGCCCCCACGCCCCCGGCTGCAGGTTAGGCACCTAGGTTGTAGAGTGTGACTTCTGGTATTTGTTACGTGGAAGTGACACTCTTCTAATGTAAGTGACATTTGGTGACATCACTTCCGGGGTCGCAGATCTAAAAAGGTTCAGAACCCCTGCTCCAAAGTGATAAGTATGGTGGTGCTGTCATTACAGGGAAGTCACTGCTCGTCCTACTGTCCTGAAGACACCTATGGAGATAAATGTTCCCAGAAGTGCAACTGCAAAAACTACCTGGCCTGTTCCCCCATTGATGGAACCTGTGTGTGTAAGGAAGGTAGGAAAATCTATTTTACTTTCTGGGGTTTTACTGTCTGTTAATAAGTATTATATTATTTTATTCACTTGCAATGTGCCTTTGAAGTTACTAGAACATTTAGCTTTAGCCAAAAAGTGTCAAACTCTAGTTCCTTGCTCCTCAAAGCCATCTCATCCAATAACTGTCTATGCTGGCCTAGCCCCTCTAACTTTTTCCTGGCCTCCCTCTTTAAAAATTTTTGTTGGGTGAAGGGGGAACTCCGAGATAGAGCTCCGAGACTGCCGGAAATTCTGGTGTTACATCCAAGATGGTGAGAAAGGCTGGAAAATCCTTGTGCAACTTCAATGGTCGACTTGCATCAATACTGCATGGTTATATTTTTGCGTTTCTAAGCTTTGTATGAAACAAATGTTTTAATTTAAATTGATAATCATTTTGGGGGCCATAGTAAAACCTAAATTTGTGTGGACAATTGACATTGTCAATAAGGAGCTCCATTGATCCACAGGTTGTAGTAAGAGGTCCATTATATTATGTCCCCTCATGCAGGCTGGCAGAAAGGTGACTGCTCAGTGCCCTGTCCAAAAGGAACATGGGGGTTCAACTGCAACAGGACATGTGAGTGTTCAAATGGAGCGTCCTGCAGTCCAATCACAGGTCAATGCTTCTGCACCTCTGGATGGTATGGAAAGAAATGTGAGCTACAATGTAAGGTATGTAAAAGAATTTGTGTCTCTTATCTGGTCTCTTCTATACCTTTATCAGTGTTTTTTTGTATAAGTACAACAAACACCTATTGATACATTCCTGTACTTTGCATACATGTCAAGTTTTCTATCATTGAATAGAGGGAAAATACAGGAAGTGACATCACGTACGTCACTTCCACTATCAGGAGGTTTACCTCCCGTCCCTCCTATTAGTTGGCTAACTTTGAAGGGAGGGGGCGTTACTCTGCCTCCTACCTTTTCACCCTGCACATCATCTGCACAAGCGGATAACACCCCCTCCCTCCTAAGTTTCCCCAATTTTCAAATTCTGAAATTGGGAGTTGGCTGGTGACTTGGTTTGACTTGGAAACATGACTTTCCCACCCAAAACGGGATGCTTGACAGGTATGGTACATTGTGTGTCTTATTGGTTAAATGGTTTGAAGCTGGGACTCCTTTTCCGTATGTTATGTGGAAGAAGACCAGGACTCATTCGCTGAAATCAAGGCACTTACCTGTGAACATAAACATACTCTTGGGTCTAGTCTCAACTTGCGTCAAACACGTGTGTTTATGACAAGTCTCAAATGCGGGTTTCAGCATCACGTTACTTTATTTTTTGCACAACTTACCAAGTTGCCTATATTAGCGCATAAGATGTCCATTGAAATCGCAATAATGTCGTTTTTGGCGTCTATTGTCATATGACTGAATGCTCCTTTTTTCTATTGCATTACGATGCATCAAAAGGACATCAGTGAAGGCTTGGCCTTTATGTCAATAGTCGACCACCTATTGAAAGAGGTCAACGAGTAGCTTAAAGCGCACCTAAACCCACCAGACAAATTTTTTCCCTAGCTAGCCAACCCCACATCATTGGAGCAATATGTAAATAAAAATTGTTACCTGTGGGGAGGTATCTGTATATTACCCCCCTCATCCCTCTCTCTCTGTGGATCATCTCCTCACCGCTGTGGCAGGCATCCAACGTCTTCAGCAGCTATTCACATTTTTTTCCTGCTTTCACTTTGTGTCCACTGACACACATGACACTCATGCAAGCCTGGAAGCTAACACTGAATCTAAAATGGCGGCTGCCACAGACGTCAGCAGGATAGCTAAATATATATTTTTAGTTTCTTGAGCAACTTTGAGCTATTGGGACAGTTTAGAGGTAGGTAAAAATAGAATACATTTTTGGGGTGTATTTTTTAGTTTAGGTGCGCTTTAATGTTTCAAAACCCTTTTCCCATTTTCCTAAGAAACAATTTAAGTACAAATATACCAAACAGAATCCTGGAGAACCTAGAGAAAATACCAGAAATGAAATCTATGAAAGAGAAAGAGAGGCCTTAATTCTTGTCCATTGACTCATAGTGGCAAACCCTTTGAAACTCTTCCTAATGTTTGATAGCTGAGGTTGGAACCTCCATCTGCGTAATGTGCTTCATCTTAATAAATGGTTAATAGATGATTGTCTCCACATGGCTGGGACGCACGCCCACGCATTCACTAAATCAGAAAGGATCATTTATTTTTTCTATTGAACATTTCACTAAGCTGAAATTAATATGCTAGGGGCTTGTTACGACTCCCGTAAGATGAGAGGAGAAGACACCAATGTCCCTCTGGAACTCGTGTAGAATAGGACACATCCAGAATATAGCAATATGGTACCTTCTCTAACATGTGGCAAATACCAGGGAGCAAGCATGGGCAACACACCAGTCTGTAACATCTGGATAACATTTTGAAATCAACCTCCGTTTCTTCTGAGATGACCCTCCCTGCCTGACAAGACAATGTAGACAGATTTCTTCTCAGGTGAGGCCAACAAAAGGTTGGCCTCACCCGTGCAGCAGCTAACATTTAGCCTCCAGTCTCCAAGCTGCTCCAGTCCCCCAGAAGCTCAAAGATGCGTTTCACCCCAACAAAGAGGCTTATTCTATTTCCTCTTGTTGAGGTGAAATGCGTCAGGATGGAGGAGACCCCCCAGGGAAGATTATGTGTGACTGTATGCTGTTCATATACTAATAAAGAACTTTTTGCCCTATGTGAGGAGCTTCTGTATCGTATGGGTAAGATTTTGACTTGAAAATGACTTATGTCCTTCCTCGTAGAATTAGTGATAAATAGACAGAACAATCTTTAAGTCAGTGGTTCCGGAACTGGGGGGTGCGAAGGTATTCCAGGGAAGCACGGGTGGTCATTCTGAAGCTGTGTTTCAATAGGAAGGGGGGCTCAATAATATTCCTAAATAGAAAAGGGGGGCCCTGCAAGGAATGTTTGGGAACCACTGCTTTAAATCATTAAACAAACCTATCCATGTATTACTCTACATACAGGAGGGCAGCTATGGACCTGGATGTAGCCAGCGGTGTGAATGTAAAAATGCAGATGGCTGTGACCCGGTGACTGGAAAATGCAGGTGCTCACCAGGATGGACAGGTCAGTGTAATACGTTTTAGTCTATAATGTCTATTCTGTTACAGTATATTACAGTGGACCCTTTTGTTACATCTGGCTTGACTTAAGACCAACTTGAGTTACAACCAGAATTTTGGCTGTGGGTAAAATATCTTTCAGCTTGCATGGTGGTGTCATGTGACCTGATGATAATAAGTACAGCACATCACAATGGACCACCTCACCAATCTACAAAAGTCTACAAGGCAGGATTCCTAATGTTCTTATAGAGGGGACTCTCCTTCCCAACAAGAACCTTACATTTCAGCCTCTCTTTATAAAAACAAAGATTTCACCTTGAATGGTGATTACAAATTCTTGTTTCTGGTAGGCTCGACTCATTTTCACTCTTTGGTGAGAACACCAGGAAAATGATTGGTGTTTCTGGTAAATTACGCATATGAAAAGGTTAGATGAGGGGGGCTTTGGAAGGCCCAGAACACATTATGGGCATTTTCATTATTTCTCATAGGAAAAATCTTGACAACCAACTGACCCTTGGGAACCATTTATGTTCCTAAGTCAAGGGTCCACTGTAAACAGAACCAAGCATTTTAATTGGACCATGGTAAGGAAGACTTGGGAATAGTTTACACCAATATATGTATAACCTATACAGCAAGTTTGGAGTTCAAGTGATACCGTTTATTGGCTAACTGAAGTCATTAGCGAAGCAAGCTTTCGGGATGTTGCAGATCCCTTCTTCAGGCCTGAAGAAGGGGTCTGCAACATCCCAAAAGCTTGCTTCTCTAATTACTTCATTTAGCCAATAAACGGTATCACTTGAACTCCAAACTTGCTGTATTTATCAATGGCCGAAACGGTACAACAATCTACTATATGTATAACCTATGAAATGGGGAAATCATTTCCCTCCACCAAAACCATATTGGTAACAACTACTTGAGATTTTTGATCTTCTCTTGGACCAAATGGTTGTAACCAATATGAAAGACTAAAGCTTGGCCTAGATGTCTTAATTTTTTGTACGATTTCTGTAAGATCGATCACCGGAATAGATCGCCGCAATCGATGGATCAAAAATCCATCAACAAAGTGATCAATCGATCAATTTGACCCTACATCGCACGTACAATCAATTGAGCAGAAACGGACCTGTCTGTAAAATTTCGACCGCTCTGTAATCGCTGGACATTAATGGAGACATGCGATCGTTCCTATCGATCGACCTGTTGGCGTCCAACCCACATTGGCGAGGAAGAAGCTAGCACGATGTCTGCTGCTGTTTCAACTGCAGCCTTGTACTCCCAGCAATTCTGCTCGGCGTGTGTGCAGCCAGTAGGCAGAATAGCACACGCCATCCCCTACACACAGCCGCACTATGCACCGCTGTGTCAACTACCTGAGACCCGTACTGCCGTTCCGGTGGGGTGGGTGCCCGGATCCCCGTGCGTCGTGCCTGAATTGCTGTACCCCGTCTAATAGCATGCCTGCAGTCTCAGCATGCCCTTCCTGTATCCGGTGCCTCATCCAAGCCTGAGCCTGCGCTGCCTGTGTCCCTGACCCGTCCTGGGATAAGAGCGGCCGGCCCACTTGGAGTTATCAAAAGAATTTTTATCTGGACTCTCTAAGGACAAGGTTACTGTGGACTGTTGCCGTAACTTTAGTCACTAGTTGCACCGTTGTACCGAGTGTTAATAGTGAGACCCACCTTCAGGGCCTCACAGATCAATAAAGTTCCAGTTTGAGCATTACAGCCGCCTACAGAGACACAGGTATCAATCAGACGACAGAGGCGGCAGTAATGCTGAAACGGAAAACTTTATTGAACTGAGAGGCCCCAAAGGTGGGTCTCACTCGCTGTAAATGGCACAAAAGTGTTATAGTTACGGCAAAAGTCCACAGTAACCAGTCTCTGGTAACAGTTCAGACAAGGGTCCTTGATATGAGGGCAGTGTGGACAAGCAGCTTTTCCCCCTGGATGGGCCAGGAGCACGGCCACTGTATGCTGTGACTTGCAGGAGGCACCAGAGGCGGGTATGGTGCCCAGAGGTAGCGATCATTCCAGAAGCTTTGATGCAGCAGTTCAGCCGTGATTCAAGGAAAGACCGCGTATCCACCCCACCAGAATGGCAGTATGGATAACGGGCGGCTGGCACGGCAGTGCGGTTGGCTGCAGGGGATTGCTCTTGCTATTCTGCCCACCGGGTGCATGCACGCCAGGTTGAACAGTGGGGAGCAGTAGGCCGTGATTGGAGCAGCAGGAGACAAGCTGCTGGCTCCTTTCTCACTCTCTTCCAAAGGCGCCGCTTCAGAGGTGGAGCCCCCCCTAAGTACTCGGGGAGTCACAGGGCATGCTGGTCTGGCATCTTAAAGGGGACCTCACTACACTATTCCCCGCCTCTACATTATTACAATGATATAATGTACAACTGTTATAAGACTAATACCTAATATTGTATTGTATACTGGGTACAGGATACCGCGGAATTATATGTAATGTAAATCTCAATAAAAAAATTATTAAATAAAAAAATTAAAAATAACAATATCTGAAGAAAGTGGATGTGTATCTTTATATATAAGCATTGGCAGGTTTGGTATCTAATGTTTCCATGAATGTCTTCTCTCTAGGTATCTACTGTGAACAGGCCTGTAAAGAGGGATTTTGGGGGAGGAACTGTAACATGTCCTGTACATGTAAGAATGGGGCGCTGTGCTCTGCAGAGGATGGATCCTGTACCTGCACTGCTGGCTTCCAGGGACCAGACTGCGAGAATAGTAAGACTGCTAGTCCAAATAGGACAAAAAATTTCATAGATGATCAAAAAATATACAAAGCCAAGTCTACCACGTAATAGAGGTCAATCAGTATTTCTATTTCCCGTGTCAGGTGACTTGACTGGTCTTGAACACGCCCATCCTGTTGTTTTCTATAGGTGTAAACCTGTTGAGTCCACCCCACTGGTCCACTCCCTGCCTGTGCATGTGAAGTACAGTGATAATGTCATCATCAATATCTACAATATATGAGTTTTGAAAGGCATTTGTTGTATCAGTAAAACAATGTATTGTATTACTTCCATATTTTTCAGGTGTTTTTCAGTTTTACATTTGTTGACCTCTTTCTAACTGAAACATTTAAGACATATTTTTTCTTTGGTAGATGGAAGATCTAGGCTCACATGATTCTCTTACTTAATATTTTTTTATTGAAGGTTGCCCTCCTGGTCGTTATGGGAAGAAATGCACCTTTGCCTGCAAATGTTCCATCCACTCCACCTGTAATCCCACCGATGGCTTCTGTAAATGTTTACCTGGATGGAGAGGCAGCGACTGCTTTGAGCGTATGTTGTTTTACCAAAATGTTTTACAAAAAAAATGTTATAGGTTAAGTGTGCAAAAATGTCAGTGATGCCCTAGGCAAACCTCTGTATCAGTGGTCTTCAACCTTTTCAGATCTGTGACCCTGGAAGTGAAGTCACAAAGTGTCACTTCCTGTATTTGGAACCCAGAAGTGCCAGTGCGGAGTGCCACTTCCGCATTCCAAATACCAGAAGTAACACAATGCAACATCACTTATGCCCGATGAGGTAAGGGTAATGTCTCCTCCCAAGCGGGTGGGCGGGTTAGGAGGGAGAGTAACTTTCTAGGAGAGATGGGGTGTTACTCTCCCTCCTAACTTGCCACCCCATACATCATTTCTATAAGCAGGATGTGAAGTTAGGAGGGAGAGTAACACCCCATCCCTCCTAAGTTACAAAGCTTCTCTCCCTCCTAATTTCCCACCCCACTTGTGGGCATCACTTGTTATCAGCAGTTGTGATGCTTTCAGTGAACTCGGTGACCCCTGTGACATGGTCATTCGAATCCCAAGGGAGTCCTGACCCACAGGTTGAGGACCACTGATCTATATCATACATGAAAACTTGTATGACGTCACTTCCCATACGTCCCCCGGTTTTTAAATAGCCAAACTTGACTGGTATGATAAGAGATATTCTGAGAAATTTTAGCTGATCTAGCAGGGAGAGGGCGTTACTCTCCATGCTTATATTCCACCACGCTTGTGCTGATAATGTACGCGGCGCAGTGGGAGTAACGCCCTCTCCCTGCTAGATCAGCTTGATTTTAAGAACCCGGGAAAAATCTGGGATTTCTTGAAATCGGGATTTGGCCGGGAAAGCCACATAAAAATGTGACTTTCCCGGCCAAAACGGGAAACTTCACAGGTCTGTCTCTTATTAATTTAGCACTATAACCATTGCCTTTGGGTTGCAGGACAGAGAGACAAGTTTAGAGTAGAAATTTCCTGCCACCTTCTGGTGAAACTCGGTATTGCATTACAAATAAAAGAATTTCCATCACATTGTTATAGCACAATCAAGCCTTCTTAAAACAGAAGGTATTTACACGGCCCAATCCAGCACAAATCCCAAAACTTTTGGGATTTGTGCTGGATTGGGCCATGTAAATACCTTCTGTTTTAAGAAGGCTTGATTGTGCTACGCACTGCTCGAGTTGAGGGCTTTTTGATTCCTTTCATCCCTTCTCACCATAACCTTCACGGGTACATCACATTGTTATGAATTTTATTTCAATAGCCCAATCACAAAAAGAGGATATGTTTGGGCATTTAAGGCACTAGTCATGGTACTACTAAGACTATTAATACATCTAAAAGGTCTTTATTATAATTTAATGGACCAATACATCTTAATATAAATTACAAATTTGTCATTTGTATTACGATGTATTGGTCCATTGAATTATAATAAAGACCTTTTAGATGTATTTATAGTCTTGTACCATGGCTAGTGCCTTAAACGCCCAAACATATCCTCTTTATGTAAGTGACCAGAGGGTCATCAGTCACAGGCTTCATCACCACTTTTTTGACATGTAATTATTTTTAATGCCATTTTCTTCATCCAATTCAACACAGTCTGTTACACCTGACTACTTGTGGGCACAATAAACAAATATAAAATATTAAAAAAAAATATACCATAATATTTTATATATAAACTCATATGGACTTTTTAGTATTGATACTTAAGTATTTATATTTATATATATATATGTACCCATTCACTTAATTTGACCTAATTGTGTTATATTTTATCATGTATTATTATTATCATTATTCATACTTGTACAATGGACCTATGTCACCAAAGCTATAGATTGTATCCAACAGACCATTTACTATAAATAATCATGAAGAAGTGGCTGTCATGCCATGAAACACATTGGTTAAGTTTTTTTATTTACCAATCAATGGTAATTTACTTAAATGGGCGCCTTGCACTTGCGCCTTCTTCTTCTTTTTTACCTAGGAACTATGAAAGCTCTTCAAACAGATGAAGAGGTTCTCAAAGTATAAAGGGGGCCAGAAAGTGTATTTTTACCTTTAAATTAAATTAATAATATTATTATTATTATTATATAAATTTTAGTTCTGTTTTTTTTTTTTAGTTTTGGATATATGGAGTTGATGTGCTTACACTTTATACTGTGAAATTAACCTTCCATCTATTTTTTGTTATCAGCCTGCCCTGCTGGATTATGGGGAAGGGACTGCTCCAGCATCTGCAGTTGCCAACATGGAGGGCAGTGTAATCCTGTAGATGGGACATGTAACTGTTTACCAGGATGGACTGGAAAGACGTGTTCCGAAGGTAAAGAAGATCTGTTTTGCAAATGTTGTCCAGCCAAAACCACCATGGAAGTAACTATTGTAGTTACATGACTCCATATTTCACCTGTATTGTACCAGGTATACTTTGCTAACAGTCATTGTGGACTACCTGGAGCTTACTGGTCTGATTTCCTAGATAGGTTTAGAGTGATCAAGATGCTACGTTCACCCTACAAACGCTTGCTCTTATTTTTTATCACATCAGTTGTAGATGTTACCAATCTATGGCCAGCTGTAGAGGTGTTATAAACCTGATTACACATCTTCTAAAAAACATTGTTGTCTCCATGTTATCTTTACAATACCCCTGATGGTGGGAATAGACTTTCCAGAGGGGAACACCAGGTGGCTACCTGGGAGGGTAGGCACTCGTGGCAACTGGTCCAGAGGACACCAGGGAAAGATGCCAGAGACACAGGCGTCCTCAGCAGGCTGGGTTGTAACTGTAACCAGGAGCAACCATGCGGGACATAGGGATGAGGCAATGGCGTTGTCAGGCAGGCCAGACAGTCCAGGTTGGCAACAGAAGAGTCAAGGCAGGCAGACAGGGGTTAAACAGGTAGCAGAGTTTCAGAGCACAGACAGGAATCAGTAACACATGAAACCAGATAGCAATCGCACGTCTAGCAGAACACAGTGACGTTGGACACTATTGCATATGCATATTAGGAAGGGCTAGATCCTTTATATACATGCAGGAGGACCATGATTTGTAATCCAGGACAGATGACCAAACCTTTGTCCTAAGAAATTACATGTGCTGGTCGTTTAGGAAGTTCTGCGGGGTAGAGAAGCCGGTCTTCTAGTGAAAAGCCAGCTCTGAAAACCAGAAGTGACGTCACATCCGGTAATCGGAACCAGGAACTATGCGTTCCAGGTACTGGATGTGAGGTCACTGACGTCACTTCCAGTTTTACCAATTTAAATTATGAAGTAATCATGAATGAGCACTGCGCCCAGGAGCCGTCATTATGAAAACATTGAAAAAACATTGAAAATTGAGAATATAACCCAGTTTATAAGAACATTATCATGAATTATCTATAGCCACAGTACCGAAAAACCAATATTCTTCTAGTTGCACCCTGAAGAACCTAATAAAAAAAATTATACTGTATAACATTTCTTTAGCTTGCTCACCTGGACTTTGGGGGAAAGACTGCGGTTACACCTGTTATTGCCAAAATGGAGGGAAATGTAATCCGACTGACGGAACTTGTGCCTGTTCATCGGGATGGACTGGAAAGATGTGTTCTGAAGGTAAAGATGCTACCTGTCTAAATATCTCTATACTCCTCGCTTGTCCTCTTATGTCCATCACTCTGTCCAGTTCAGCAAAGGAACCAGTCAATTGTAAAGGGAAAATAATTTTGGTGAGCCAATATCTCTGACATATTATATAACTCTGTATATACTTGACCTTCATATGAGCTCGCTGTGTATACCTGACCTTCACACTTATAAAGCTCGTTAGTAGAGTTGGTTGAAATGTTGACTTTTTAGTCGAAATGCTGTTTAAGATTAAGCCGAATGATTTTGACTTTTTCAAGTTGAATTTTCCTGGTAAAACTTAAACATTTTGAAATTTCAACTTTCTTTTTTATTTAAAACTAAAAAAATACTGAATATAAAAATAATATAATCTTCCACCCTATAAAAAAATAAGTAGTAGAAACAAATTGTAACTGGGAGGGGCAACATTTTTGAATAATAGAATTCTGCAGAATTTGATCAAGTCTACTTGTTGGATAGAAAGATAATAGATAGTTGCGCACAACCGTCAGCAGTGATTACACAGTTACAGTGATAACAGTGGCCAGAAAGGCCCTCAGTTGGTGTATGGGGCCTGGGCAAAGATCACAGAGTAAAATAGGGTCAGTATGAGGGGTTTAAGTTGCGTGTAGGTGTGCAGCTCTCAAAATGGAGGAGTGTGGCCCCCTGTAACAGACAAATAGGAACAAGGACACAAGGCGCACAACCTAGTACAACAAAGTAAGGTCCTGTAAATGGTTAAATAATATGAAATAAAATAAAACAAAAGACGAGATACTCCCATTAAAGGAAGTTAACAAGGATGACCTCACTTCCTGGTTAGAGATGAGATCACTTCCTGCTTACAGATGCTGGGGGGCTCAACAGGAATTATGGGACGCGTTTCGAGCGGAGGCTCTTTTTCAACCATTTTAACCATAAAAATAATAATATGGTGTATCTCTCCAAAACACACCCTCCCGCCACCCTTTGGTGCTATACATGCTTCTGGGGAGGTTTTACACATGATGTTGTAAGTTGTCCATGAGAATTTGTGACTGTTCAGCCAAAGGAGTAGATCTGGATTAACAGCTGTGAAGGTATAGCCGGCACGGGTCGATTTTCGGTTTTATCAACTAATGATCATGGGTCGATTAAACGGGAATCAAACAAAAAAAAGCATTCTTCTAAGAAAGGTTGATCAAACAGGGAACAGATATGTCCATAAATCCTGGTTGAGACCAGGGCCCCATCAAAGTATTGGCCGGTAATCAATTTGCAAAGTGGTGCACATTGATAAGCTGTTCAAAAGACCCATGATCAAGCACAACGTGATGATGACGTCACAATGCTGCAATCGAACACAGGCCGATCGAATGGGTATTGATCCATGTATGGGCACCTTAAAAGTCAGGATAAAATGTGGAGGTCATTAGGTCATTGATGTTCCTTCACACCAAACGGGTCAAGAAATACTTTAATGGGGAGGGGGGGGGGCTTTCATGGCAGAACACAAAAAGATCCACACAAACCTCTTATTTCAAGGTTGCAAAATTGCCTAAAATATCTTTGTATATTGTAGCCTTTAGGCTATGTCCCCCCTCCGCTAAGCGTATTTCTTGGCGGGAGGTCCTGACAGAGCAAATTCATTAACCTGCTCGGCCGATGCTGTGTCTTCACGGCGCCAAGCCGTTCTGCTAATGCAAGACTGAACGTAGTCAAGTACGTTGAGCCTCTGCATCGGTAGATGTCTGAACACAGCATCAGCCAAGCAAGTAAAGCCTATGTGCTACGTCGGGATCCCCGCCAAACAATGTGCTTAGCCGAGGGGGTCCCAACGTATAAATAAGTAACGCTTCATGAATGTGCGTGTCATTCTTGCTCCTTTTTGTGTTTGCTTCAGCAGCCCATATCCTAAAATTAGAACAAAACATAGAAGATGAGCATGGCCCTGCGCAAAGATTACACGCAATCATGAAGCGTTCCATATTTTTCAATAAAACCTTTTATACTGTTTTTTAATACACTTTTGTGTGGTTATTACTTTATTCTGCTGTTAAAGTCCTGTGTTTGTACCAAGGATTTAGGTCCTGGTGATTGGGCACCACATACATTTTCCTAAAAATATGGCAATACCAATGCTGGGATGATTTTACAGTATATGTTGTGCTCTACTTTACCTAGTCTGCCCATTGGGGTCGTATGGAGAAAACTGTGTGAACAAATGCAAGTGCCAGAACGGAGCAGAATGCGATCATACAAATGGAAAGTGTTTCTGCCTGCCCGGATATATTGGGCCATTCTGTGATATAAGTAAGTACATTTCCAGCTGGGTTCAATCATTTTTTTATATTGTTTTGACTTATATAACCTCCTGGGTGTTTGGCCCAAGTTAACTCGGGCTGAGTTTCATCTATCATGAAACTCAGCCTGAGTTAACTATGGAAAAACTCACCTGTCCACCGGATTCCCCCGGCGATCGGGAGCATCGGCATACATGGGTCTGCCCCCGATCGCGTCACCGGGTACGCGAAGGGGGCAGGGTAGACCTCCATTTAGATGGAGGGGTGTCACCTTTTTCCAGCATAACTCCGGCGTCTCCAGTGTTATGCACGGATCCTTTGGGCAGGTAGGAAATCCTGGAGGAGCACAATATGATTGCCCGTGGCATGGTCTTAAAAAAACCCTGCCATGTGAGTAATGCCCAGGAGGTTAAAAGTCACTCTTCCAATGATGTGTCACATTCCAATGAAGCCTCCAGTCCAACTAAACATTACACTGTACATTAGGAGGTTCCCTCTGTTAACTTTGAGTCAGTCTGCCACATCCCAAAAGCTTTGAAAAGCAAAAGCAGAAAGGTTGCACCAAGTCACTCATGGATCAAAGTCCGGTGACTATACCAACGGCAGGAAAAAATGTTCTTGTAATAAAGATAAACTTTTATTGACAAATAGTTAATGACATATCATTCAAGTCTTTTGAATACAATCTTGTCTTGAACACTGTTCTGGACGCGTTTTGCGACATCTGTCGCTTCCTCAGGAGAAGGAAATACAGAAAGTACTACTAGAGAAAAAAAAAACAAAGAGTAAGGGTCCCCATACACCTTTAGATCTCTCTGTCAGATTTCCTTTAGATCTCCTTTTTTTTTTTACCAAAACCATGTAATATGAGGGACTTTCTAAACCATCAAGTCTACCTGTGTGGTAGAGGACCAGAGGACCAGAGGACCCGGCATTACATAGTTGTTGGTAGATCTAAAGGATATCTGTCAGAGAGATCTAAAGGTGTATGGCCAGCTTAACCTATCTTCAGTACTGAGCAATTAGAACACCTTAAATAAAAATTTTGTGTCCAAGTCCAATGTGAAGAAAGCGTATACTCAGTTGCCGGAGATCCATGAGTAACTTGGTGCAACCTTTCTGTTTTTTATTTTATTTTCATTCATCACTGTTTTTGGTCCTTTAGGTATATGTAGTGATGGCCGAACTGTCCACAAGACGGACAGATCCACCATGAATATGGATGTTCCCACTCCTAGCCGGCGAGCAGTACGAGTGTTCAACCCGTCCCGTTTGCCGGTTAGCAGGAGCTCTCTATTCTTCCTCCGGTAGGATTAGGAGCAGTAAGATCCCATCGGAGGAAGAATCTTTTCACCAGAAGACTGGTAGAGAAGCCGATCTTCCAGCGAAAATGCGGCTCCGAAAACGGGAAGTGATGTCAGTGACTTCACATCCAGCAATCCGAACCAATCAGGAACTATGCATTACAGGTACCGGATGTGACGTCACAGACTCAAATTCGATTCAAATTCCTTGCCGAGAGGAGGGACCTAGCCGAAGTTCTGCCATCACTAGGTATATGTATGGTTCCTCAATTGAACGGTGAATTGATGTGCATCACGATTCCCATTCAATACTTTGTTTGGGGACCCTGGTTCATCATCACGCTGCATTCATTCGTTCGTCAATCGAACTAACAAATCAATCGCACAAGTAGTGTGAATCGATTGTTTTGTTCGATCAACGAACGAGCGTTTGACCCTGGTCGCCATCCAAAGTAATGGGATCGAACAGGGATTTACCAACATGTTGTCTCCCTGTTTGTTCAACGTTTTTACAAGCAGAAAGATCGAGTTTTTCGAACAATCACCACAAATGTGCACGTCAATCGATCTTTCCAGAATCAAATGAAAAATCACACACAAAATGGTGCCTGCAATACACAACAGTCATAAATGCGAAATTACACAGTACACAGTCATGTATCACCTCTCACCTCTCAGCCAACCACAGGACCCGGCATGCGGAGGGGACCTCAGGGCACGTGCTGCAGATACGTTCTTGATCAGACATTAGAGGATGGAAGTTCAGTTGGAAAAACTAATTCAGAACTCATGGAGAAGCACATGATCGGTTTTATCAGCTGATCGTTCAGGGCACCAATCACAAATATGTTCATGAGCCATTCTTGGTCTGTTTTTAGAATTTAGTTTGTTCTTATGAAAATATTATATTTTTCAGGATGTCCACCTAAAACATACGGACTGAAATGCCATCAGCCCTGTGACTGTCTATATAATGCCACCTGTGACCATGTTACGGGTCATTGCCATTGTGACGTGGGGTGGTCAGGTACCCGCTGTGAGAAAGGTAAGGGGAATTGTATTTTTGGTCTCTGGATCTTGGTACAAAATGCTGACACTCTTCAGGAGAGCGTATCAAAGTTCCATCTAAGCTTGGAATGGGAAGATAGTAAAATGTGAATAAATTGATGGGCAAGAAAGTTCTGAGTTATACAAATTTGATTATCAAAGATTCCTAGGCAATCACTTGGAATCAAGGGGGTAGCCCTACCACCAATAAAGGGGAAATTTTTGCATCACCCTGGATTAGAGAAGTCAACCAAAGACAAAATTAGTAGAAAAAGGTTTGACAATTTTATTAATACAATATTGTAATAAAGGCTAAAAAGGCTTGGTCATGGTGTTAACAGCCAGGCATGGAAACAATAACCCTCTCTGAGCTGCCCACCCTCAGACCATATCATTTAGCAAGAGTCTCTGCACGGTATCAAGGTTGTATAGCAAAAATCAAGGATGATGTTCTTGGCTGTTAAGATCTCCACATATGTCCTTGGCCACGCGACGCGTTTCAGCCTCTTCAGCAAGGGATCATGTAGAGTCGAGGGGAAATTTCAATAACACTGTACATATTTTGCCTAGGCAAATGAAAGTAACTTGTTAAGAATCAAATTGTACACAAATTAAATAACCAGAATTGGATATAATGTACATGTGATCAAATAATTATATGGTCGCATCACCAAATCTAGCCTTCGAATTGATAAGTCAACAACATTCCTATTGTTATACGTTTAATCTCAAGGTTAACATACTACGTCCAGCTATGTACTCTTATACTCTATAAATATGACTCTTTTCATTTATGTATCTGAAGACTCATATGTGTATAAAGCAGGGTACATACGTGCAGATATGGGCCAGATCGATGGCCGCCGTGAGTGCTGTAGATTCTCATACAACCATCCCAGTTCCCAGGGACCAATCAATCCCGCTCAAAAACAGGAAAATCGGACATGACCGTAAATCATTATCGATGTCCATTGACGTCATCTTGCTGCTACGGGGAACATCGGACGGCTCCAATATTGAGCCGTGTGTTCCCTGCTTAACTCTATTCTCATGAGAACTTTCTCATGAATTTGGACATGGAACCATTCCCCCCCTCAATTTCAAGTACAATTCGACCATTGAAGACCCATTCGACCATTCAGGCAGAACAGTTATAAATGTCCCATACTTCTTGAATAAAGCAAAGCAGAAGAGCACTGTAAGACTCGCAGAGGGATCACCATTCTCAGTTCAGGTAGGGTACCCCAATCTCTGTTGAGGTCTTTCTCTTCAGCCAAGCCTCCACTTGAACAGGAGACAGGATATGTCTACCTAACTTTGGTTGGTCCCAGGACTTAAGCGCACAAACTATCTGAGAGCAGAGACTAATGAAAGACACAAGAGACCTCTAGGGAGTGAATCCAGAGCCAAAGCGCAGTTCAAAGGAGATTAATCTAGCAAACACAGAAGCCAAAGGGTTAAACAGAACATTAGTCCAGGAACACAGCAGATCAATCCAGATAATGCAGGAGCCAAAGGGTTAAGCAAAGGAGTAGTCATACGCAGCAGATCAGTCCAATAAACAAAGCAACAATGCAAAAAGCAAGAGACCCAGCAGTACTGATAAAACAATCCTTTCATATGCATGGAGGCACCCAAACGACCCCAACAGATCCCCATAGGGTGATTCAAAATGGATTCATAAATCACACAAGAGAGGTGGAGACTGCATTACCCAAACCTACCACTGGATGGCAGCAACGTGGCTCAGCCTCTCCACTAGGGATGCGCTGTGTGCAGAAGCAACTGAGACCTGTAATCATGCACAGATGAGTGTGACACCTGGAAGCTGTCACAAACATGTAGACTGTTGAGGTCTTCACCTTCAGCCAAGCCCCCACTTGAACAGGAGACAGGATATGCTTACCCAACTTTGGTTGGTCCCAGGACTTAGGCGCACAAACTATCTGAGAGCAAAGACTAATGAAAAGCTGGCCATACACCTTCAGATTTCTCTGTCAGATTTCCTTCAGATCAGATCAGATCTACCAACAACCATGTAGTATAGTGTCCTCCCTGATAGAATACATAGTGATTGGAAGGTGTAGAAAGGTCCTCATATTACATGGTTTTGGTAAAACAAAATCTGATCTGACAGGAAATCTGAAGGAAATCTGAAGGTGTATGGCCAACTAAAGACACAAGAGACCCCTAGGGAGTGAATCCAGAGCCAAAGCGGAGGTCATTCAAAGGAGACAGTCCAAAAAATGCAGTAGCTAAATGGTTAAACAAAGATTGATCCAGGTACACAGCAGAGATCATACACAACAGATTAGTCCAACAAACACATAAGCCAAAGGGTTAAATAGAAAATTAGTTTAGGTACGCAGATCAATCCAGAAAATGCAGGAGCCAAAGGGTTAAGCAAAGGAGTAGTCATACGCAGCAGATCGGTCCAATAAACAAAGCAACAATGCAAAGAACAAAAGACCCAGCAGTACCGATAAGAAGATGCTTTCACAGGCATGGAGGCACCCAAACTACCACAAAAGATCCCCATAGGGTTGGATTCATAAATCACACAGGAGAGGTGGAGGCTGCATTACCCAAACCTACCACTGGATGGCAGCAACACGACTCTCCACTGGACAGGGAAGCGCTGTGTGCAGAAGCAACTGAGACCCGTAAGCATGCACAGATGAGTGTGACGCCAAACACGTAGAGTATCATAAAAAATACCTCCTGCTTTTTGCATATCCTCCCAACATAAAGTAAAAATGGTCCCTTACGTGATCTATAGCATTAACATAATAACCTTTATGTGATACCAAAAAGGACAGCTATTTTTTGTAAAGTCGGCAATATTTTGGTTTTATGTTTTTCTCTTCAGCTAAGTTTTTTGTTTACACAGCTCCGTCTATGGATGTCACCATGGTGCCGAAGACCTCAATGGCCACAGACTCCATTGGACCCATGATTGGCATAATTGCCTTGGTAATCTTGGTTGTGGCACTAATCGCCTTCTTCCTAGCATACAGACACTGGCAGAAAGACAAGGAAAGTCGTAACTTAGCAGTGGCTTATACCTCTACCAGGCCGGCCAGTGGTGAATATGAAGTACCAGGTAATGTGAAGTGTATATGCAAATATATAGATAGATGATTAGATTGGGTTGGGTTAAAGAGCATTTCAAACCCAATAACTCATTGAAGTCTATATTCAAAAACAGATTGCAATGTAAGGTCAACAAATGTAAGATCTATATGTCCCTTCATAATTTGTATGATCTTAATAGGCCTGTATGCTCTACTGGCAATGCCCGGGCATGCTCTTGATTAGTGATGATCGCGAATATTCGGATTCCGAATATTAATCGCGAATATCGGCAATTCGGAAATTTGCGAAGATGGTGAATATATTGCCGGATATTCGCAATTCCGGATATTCGGTATTTTTTATCCGTTACACACGCCTCTCAATGCAAGTGGACGAATGGGAAGGCTGCAACAAGAGTTTAGCAACACTCCCTGCGACCATCAACAGTTTTTTAATTGAATATTGGGGTGATGCGAATATTGCGAAAATCATCACTTTTGAAAATTCGCACACAAATTCGCGCCATGTTAAACATATATTGCGCGCGCGAAATTCGCAATAAAAACAAAAAACCCCGAATATTGGCGAATGCGAATATTTTCCGCATGTTTTCCATAAAATTTGTGGCATGCCGCGAATACGAATGTTGCCTATGCCGCTCATCACTACTCTTGATAATATGGCTTGAGAAGTGCCCTTGGGGGAATCTCCTCCAAGACCTGTATCAAGACACCAGTGAGCTCCTGGACAGCTGTAGCGCTACCTGGCAAAATCAGATATACTGGTACATCAGAAGGCCTCCAGTGGGCTCTGATCAGGAAAGCATGGCGGCCAATCAATGACACCAATACCTTCTGCATCCTGAAACTGAGTGCACACTCCAGATATTGTCCTGTACCATGTACACATTATCCAACTGGTGGATGTTTCCCCAGGGTTATTATTTGTACAATTGGTCCCTATCAAAAACTCTATTCCAATACCCTACCAGGTTTGGAGAATCACCCCACCCCCACCTACTGGGACCTTATGTTTTTTTTTAAACATTCAATCAACTGTATAAAAGATACGACCTTTATTAACCTCCTGAGCGTTTGCCACGTGGCACGGTTTTTTCAAAACCGTGCCACGGGCAATCGCGGCGGAGCACAATATGCTCCGCCGTGATTTCCTGCTCAGATGGAGGACCTACGCATAAGCCCGGCGTCACTGGAGACGCCGGACTTATGCTGAAGAAAGGCGACGCCCCTCCAGTTTGACGGAGGTCTATGGCGCCGCCTACCCCCGCCCCCTTCGCGTCACCGGTGACACGATCGGGGGCGGACCCGGAAGCATCGGCATACATGCCGATACTCCCGACCACCGTCAGAAGACGGCGAGACCGCGAGCGTGCCTCTCGTTAGCTGGGGCTGAGTTTCATGCATCATGAAACTCAGCCCGAGTTAACTCGGGGAGAACGCTCAGAAGGTTAAATATACAAATATATTAAAATCCCCAAAATGGCATTGAGTAATAAAAGAAACCAATTTTTTACGGTTTATACAGCATGATTCATCCTCGAGTGGTGGCCTGACGCGTTTCACCCCTAACATGGGGCTTCTTCAGGGACAGACCAACTGCAACATTTCAAAGCATTGTGTAGAATATGGAGATCCATTGATACCTTAACATAGCACAAATCCTACAATACATACAATGTATTATTAAAAAATTATTAAATCAACTAGAATTCCTTTTATCTGTCCATGTATCAAAAAGACAGCTTTATGGCTTTAAAAAACTAGATAATATGCCAGAAAAAAAACTTGAAATATCTGAAAGTATTAGACACAACTCAAACACATTTAAAACAACAACAAATTCCAAAGTACATGCTTACCAGGATGATCTGGGTCTCACCACTTAGAAGAGGTTAGTCCTTGGTTGGGGGCAGTACATTCGACTCCAGGAACACACCTGGGTGGTTGGTGGAAAGCTCTTGGCACACAGGATGTTGAATCCCTTCTAAGTGGTGAGATCCAGTCTGGCCACAAGGTCCCAGAATGTCAGGATCAGGTACTGAGGGGGCGACCAGGCAGGTAACACACACTGAGATCCAGGCAGAGGTGGTGGTGACAAAAACTGATTTAATGCAGACTTACAGGCAGGAACAAACACAGGTGAAAAAGTCTGGGGTACAGGGGTGTCCAGGGTTCAGGTTCAGGGACAAGAAGCATGAAGCCAGGGAAAGCATGAAGTCCAGACAAGCAAAGCACAATAAACAGCAAGCATGGTCTGGATGAAGCACACCTAAGTAGCCCTAAGCTAACAAGGAAGGTGTAAGCTCCACCAAGCCCATGCCCACAGAGAGCCACCTGCTGGTGACTGTGAAACCAACCCATGGATGGGCAATCACAGTGCCACCAGCAGGCGGTGACCGGAACAGCCAAGGTCCTTACAAGGTGCTTCTTTGGAGTGGGGGTTATTGGTTTAATTGTCCTGTACCAGGTGGAATGGTGGGGTCTGCTAGAAGAACGATGGCTAAAAAACTAGGTAATGGCTGATGCATTTTTTCGAAAATAAGTCTTCTATGGTATTTGACAATCCCAGTTTAGATGTAGACTAGATTTTATATCGTGAATATAATTTTTTGGGTGATGACAATTGGTATTTTTCCTTTACAGATGTCCCCCCCAGTCATATGCACTACTATTCAAATCCCAGCTACCATACGCTTTCACAGTGTGGACCTGCCCTGCCACCGATACCCAGTAGCCAAGACCGGCCTGGTTCGAAAAAGGTAATGCTTGGGTATTAAACCTCGGTAGTAGAATACAGAAGCACAGTAATTTATATTATATTATCATGTAATAATGGGAATATATTCGGGACGAAGTAAGAAATGGGTGATTTACCTATAGTTTAGTATATCAACACATATCTGTATTAAAGCGGACCTACCACCTCACTGGGCACTTTACACTATCAGCAGCATAGACCTCCTGCTGATAATTAGGCAATCACTGCTCAAAAAAAAAATGTTTGTTACAGCAGTAAAGGCGATTTTTTGGGCTCTTCCCCCACTGTGTGATGTATACGCCGCGGCAAGGTTGTAAAACAATCATGGCAGGGACAGCTGGGAGGAAGCCCATAGTATTGTGCGAATTGGAATGCAGCTTCAAATCTGCAGAATCTAACGTGATGTAATCGACGCTCCATCTAGTGGCCGTTTTATAGAATTACAGCCCCATAGTCAGAATGAAGTATGGGGGGAATTGCTTCTCTCTGCCCTTAATAAATATGATTTCCCCGGGAGTGAGGAAGGTAAGTACGTTTTTTCTATTCTGTAGCAGTTTTCACAGATGTAAACTGCTAACTAAGTGAGTATTATGTCAATGTAATGTATGTGTTTTTTTTTATCTTGAGAACCGCTTTAATAGAAGGAATAGTTCTTTGTTGAGCAGTTCCCAGGTTCTTCGAGATACAAGGTTCCCATTATATATATAATTCCCCGTCACTATTGAACTTGCATACCTACTGGCACAGTTTTTGTTATTAGGGGTTTTGTGTACCAGTGGCAAAAGTTTTTAGGTGTTATTTTCCTATAGTCAAAGGAAGCACCCCATCAAACCAATCGGTTGCCAGAGGGTACTGCATTGTGCAATGTAAGTCAACAACATGTGATATGACGTTTTTATAAGTTTATGTTTCTTTGTATAGATGAACTGCAATCCTCATTTCCCCAATGCAATGAATGCCGAGAGGGAACGGATGAGCGGGTACAGTCCAGATTACAACGCTACGCTGCCAGCTGACTGGAAACTTCAAGGGGTACCTATCAATCACAAAGGTATGTAGGCGAAAAGAGGGCACTCAATATATTGTTTACTGGGATTTGGATATCATTCATTAGTAGTGTTGTACTGTGTGAGTTTTTAATGAATACTGAAATTTTGGAGTTCAAATGATATCTTTTATTTATATCTGTCAAGTTTTCCCATATTGAATAAGGGAAAAGTTACAGGAAGTGATGTCACTTCCGGTATTTAGAATGAGGAAGTGCTGAGGTGTAGAGACACTTCTGCGTTTCACATACAGGAAGTGATGTCACTTCCCATAACCCTCCCTCCTATTGAGTAGCTGGCTAACTTAAGTGGCATAGAGATGGTCGAATTTTTCAACTAGCTAACTTTGTGAGCTGATTGCAAAGCCCATGAACATGGTATCATCGCTAAAATTGCTGGAGATGTAGAGAAGGGTTGGGGGAACATTGGGAAAAAAACGTTTTGCTCTAGCACATGTAGTTTTTGCATAAATTAAGTTCAAAGTCAAAGTTGAAATTTCCAGTTTCAAAATTTTGACTTTTTACTTAATTTATGCAAAAACAATTTATGATAGAGAAATACATTTTGTGTAGTATACCCCTAACCCTTCTCTACAACTTTATGTGGGGACCCTCAATCCCCATCTAAAGTATCGGCTAGGAATCAAGCATCCAAAGTGCTCAACACACAACCATCGTTTGGCGATTATTGTGTCACCCCGTTGCGATCAATCGCACACCAATCACAAAGGAATCGAGCCATGTATGGCCGGCTGTACAGAGATTCAAGGTCATGCATTGCTGGGTTTGTTTACATTCTCCAGTGCTGGGTCCCAACTCTTCATGTGCAGTAATTCCCCATAGACCTGTATGGGAGCCTGTGTTGTAAATGAGAGATGAGAATTCTGATACAAGTCTATGGAGATCTACTGCATATGGACAAATAGAAGAGATGGGACCTGGCGATGGTGGAGTGTAAACAAACCCAATGACCCTCGGATTTCAGTACCTCGGCCGTGGGTAAAGTTAAGCTACATAACAAGAAGGGCTAAGTGCATGTTCTTTAACCTTCTGAGCGTTCTCCCCGAATTAACTCGGGCTGAGTTTCATGCATCATGAAACTCAGCCCCAGTTAACTGGAGCCGCGCCCGAGGTCTCGCCGCCTTCTGACGGCGGTCGGGAGCACCGGCATGTATGCCGATGCTTCCGGGTCCGCCCCCGATCGCGTCACCGGTGACGCGAAGGGGGCGGGGGTAGGCGGCGCCATAGACCTCCGTCAAACTGGAGGGGCGTCACTTTTCATCAGCATAAGTCCGGCGTCTCCATTGACGCCGGGCTTATGTTAATGACCCTCAGCTGAGCAGGAAATCACGGCGGAGCATATTGTGCTCCGCCGCGATTGCCCGTAGCGCGGTTATGAAAAAACCGTGCCACGTGGCAAACACTCAGAGGGTTAAAGAAAATATATTATCCCTAAACCACTTGAGTCCCAGCTGCCATCTTAAAATGCCAAGTAGCACTAATCAAACAGGGTTTTCTTAGTTCCGTACTGGGGTTCACCTAGAAATGTCTGTTCAGTCACATGACTGGTATGCCATACAGGTTTATATTCTTGAATCTATTGTGATAGGTTCTGTGTTGAAATTTTATAAAGACATACAATAGAAATCACACAAAATTTTAATATTTGGTGCTCCTATAGCAGTGAAGTCATATGGATGCTTTACATTAGGAATATTTTATTTAAAACAAACATCAAAGGGAGTTTATAATCCCAACAGAGGTAAAGAACCTATGTACATGTCAGTAAAGATATGTTTTTGTGATTTCAGGGAGACATTGCATGGATAGAAGTTACAGTGTTGGGGTTTACTATAACAAAGGAAATGGTAAGTATACAATAATTTACAACTAACTACAAATACACAACAGTGTGTAGGTGTGAGGGAACCATGTTGTCATAGTTGTGGGGGGTTCAGCCTTTTACAGCGGCTGTTACAGAGGTACATGCACCTGACACACCCGACTTCACACTCACCCACAAACAGGTGTAAACTCTGGAGTGTATCTGGGAGGAATGGGAAGGCCCAACCAGTTCCTTCCATCCCAGAGTCCAGGACCCTGTAACCAAAACACCCAGCAACCTTTAGTTGCTGTGCAACCAGACTCCATCCAGGATACATCACTTAGGCTATGTTTCCACTTAGGTGTTTTGCCGCGGTTTGAATCGCGGCATGGTGCCCGCGGGAGATCGGTAGCAGCCAGTGATCTCCCGCGGTCTCCAGCCATTCAAACCACAGCACAGACCTGCAAGCAGAAAGTGGGAGGGGTGTGGCAAGATGTCCTGTCCCACCCCTCCCACCTGATCGTGCCCATTGAGAGTGAATGAGCGCAGTTATCCATGGATGGAGATGCGATTTTTAAGCACACCCATTCATCTCTATGGCTGCAATCAGGGGCGATCGACCATGCGCGTCCCATTACCGCCCGCAGTCGTCGAGGTAACCCCATTAAAATGCATGGGCACCATTTCACTGGATCTCTCAATCGCGAGAGATCACCCAAGTGGAAACAAGCCCTTTAAAGGATCACAGCCTGAATGTAGGGAAAATAAGGCAGAGTAGTAGGACCCATCCTGGCAGTCTTGTACATATTGCAAATGGTAGGTGTTCTGATGGTGGCAAATGAAGATCATGCTTGCACATTCCATATTCTTAATTTATCATTCATTTCCCAAGGTTCCATTACACTGGTGGTCATTGGGAGAAGGGCCCCTTATACTGGTGGTCATTGGGAGAAGGGCCCCTTATACTGGTGGTTAGTGGGAGAAGGGCCCCTTATACTGGTGGTCATTGGGAAAAGGGCCCCTTATACTGGTGGTTAGTGGGCGAAGGGCTCTAAAACACTGACATAGGTATTCATTCAAAATATTGCCCCTATAGTATTGTTCAGTTCATTAATTGTAAAACTCCCTAAAGCCGGTCATAGACTTGCCGATTCCCGGCAGTAGTTGCAGGCGATTGACCGGTGTGCATGCTAACGCCACATGGTGGTCGGTCACCCGCAGCTACAGGGGAGCCCACCATGCAGTTTCAACCCAAAAAGCCGGCAGGTCAGATTGCACAGTGATCCCTCCTGCCGGTGCTGTTTGTGGCCGATCCTGTTGTAGTGAGTTACTCCTCCCCCTACAATCTACCAGGAATCCCTGTGTGAGTGGAGCACGCAGGGTTCCTGTCAGTTCTGTAGCCGACTCCTCGCAGCGCAGTGACGTCACCACAATGTAATGAGTCTCCCTCAAGCTGGCCATGGATCGAAACACCTATGGCTAGCTTTACAGTTACTTTAAACTACCATAAGTGTTAGTGGTTGATTTTCTCAGAGGCAGAGATCCCCTTTTAGCAACTTTTAGAGGAACCTTGGGGTTCCAAAGACAATGGCTTAGAAAACTCACTTTACATAAAATGACTGCAGTAAAAGCAAATTGTTTGCTAACAGAAATTCTCAGCTCAATCTGAATTATGAGAGCAGGTTGAATGACCAGCCAAATAACTTCCCAAAAAAATGAGTCCAGTTGCTTTGACCTACGAGAGCAGATATAGTGTGACTTGGATGAGTAAAAACCTTCATAAACAACATCTTTTTGTTATCTACAGATTATGTGAAAGATTCTGCTCTCAGCATGAGCAACAGCTCCTTGAACAGCGAGAACCCATATGCTACCATTAAAGACCTCCCCATGACGATGCCTAGGACATCAGAAGGAAACTACATGGAGATGAAGTCCCCAGTGAATAGAGAAATGTCATATGCAGAAATTGGGCTATTTGATGAGGATGCCATGTACCAGGCGGATTCACAAGATCAAGGTAAGAGTATAAATGATGATAAATAGCTGAATTTACATAGTACATTCAAAAGTAGAGCCTGAAGAAGGAATCTGCGACATCCCGAAAGCTTGCTTCTCTAATGACTTCAGTTAGCCAATAAACAGTATCACTTGAACTCCAAACTTGACATATTACATTCATAAATGGAAGAACTGGTTTGAAATTGGAGTTGTAATTCCTCCTAAACATGTTGAGTAGGGTTGGGGTCAGTGAAGGACGCTAAAGTTCCTCCACACCAGACTTAACATGTTGACGCAGAAGAGGGCAAATTTTCAAAATACAAGGAACCCACAGTTGTCACAAAGGGTTTGTGTTCTCCAGCATTAACGGACTTCTTTAATTCATCCATTTCTAGTGGGTTCTCCATTAGAGATGGATGAAATTTCAGTTAGCTGACTGTCACGGAGTAGCAGGTGTGGACCCACTGTGCCACGTGTCCTACCTCCTCTAAGGGCGTTGTCTAAGTGAAACCACTTGTTCTTCACAATACCCCTGATGGTGGGGATAGACTTTCCCGAGGGGATCAACAGGTCGCTACCTCTTGAGGGAATGTAGGAACACAAGGCAGCTGGTCCAGGGCACAGCAGGGAAGGCTCCAGGGACGCAGGTCTCGACAGCCAGACAGTGTAACAGGACAGGCAGCGCAGGTACAGATCAGGTAGCAGGAGAGTGCA
>CM070043.1:48621842-48645296 GCA_036250615.1 Ptychadena robeensis | reverse complement strand
GGGTTTTGGACCTTCTGACTCACTTGCATTGAGGAGTTGTCTTCTGAGTGCTTTTTGCCTTGCCCTCGGGGTCCCGTCTTGGGATGGCCTGGGGGATTCCTGTTGGTCACTCGGGGTGCAACTTTCTGTTTTCAATTGTTGTATCCTGGGATGTTGGCAACTTACACTTCTTACACATATGTGTTACTTTATGTATATATGTTTGTGATTTGAAAAATAAAAAACAGTCAAAAAGAAAAGAATATTCGCAATCAACACTAACAATCAAAATCAACACTACCAGCCTGGAACATCGCAGTGAGCTCACATTCATCATCATTCACTTATTCCACCACTGAAAGTATTATTCCCTATGGGGGCACAGATCACCTGTATACCTAATGAGGAAAGGGATGCCAGTACAGGGCTGAATGAGAAGATGAAGGATGATGGGAAGATTGGAGAGAAGATGGGAAATGTCTGCTGTGGATCCTGCAGCAAAGAGCTGTGGCAGCTGTAGGGGGCAAGGTGACGTCCGCTGATGCTGGGCTGTGATGGGACTCCTGGCCGGATCTCATGCGCGCACCTGAGCATGAGATCCGGCCAGCGCAGCACATATGTATGTCTGGTACAACAGGTGTGTTAGTCCACTGAGGTATCCCTCTTTAAATATATTTTATACTTTCCATTTCTGACCACTTAATTACAACAAACAATTTATACATCACTCACATTATCTTACCCAATATTAGGGGATTTATGGCTCTCTCATCGTCCACATGCACTAATTTATGTACACCTCACATACTTAATCATTGTCTCGATTCGATCACCGTGAACCATCCACATTTTCACCCATTTCACCATGGTTACTATCTCTACCTTCAGTCTGTACACGTTTGATGTTAAGGTTTTGGAATCTTATTGTTTTACACCTTTTTGAATTGTATTCTCTCCTGACCAATTACCCCCCGACACTATCCAAGGACTACACTTTACTATCAGGTATGATCACTTCCTGTCACAGGACACAATTCTAATGGGATGTTATCCCATGCATTGATTTTGCTGAGCCCCCCTCAACACTAGCTCTAACTTAATCCAAATGGACTAATTGAACCCTTAATCAAGTTCCACTCCTTGTGTATAGGTCTGTTCTGGCCTTGCCCGCTACCGGCCGGTCTGTCTTGGCCTCCCGCTCTTCACCTATGGCTGCCCTCTAATGGAGGCTTTGACCACACTTGTCTCAATGATCGGTCTTTCAGTGCTTCGCTGTGAGTAAACAACTAAAATTCAGTTTGGATTGGTTTACTTTATGATTTCCTGAGATGCTGATCGACCCTCCCCGATGTTCTATGTCTGTCTTATGTTGGTGTTGGTGTTGTTGTTGTTGTTGTCATTATTTTCGTTATAGACTCTATTTGGATAAAGACATACCCCCTGTGGAAAGTCCAACACGAAACGCGCATTGGGGCTTAATCCTGTTGATACAGGACCTTTATCCCAAATGTATTTAAATACCTGATTTTTATATAATTTTATATGTGTATTTAAATGTTTATCTATACTTACTACATATGGAAGTTACGAGTTACTTTTAAAACAATGTTGTAACATCGACCGACATTGGCATGCCTCATGTTTTTAATTATTACGTGCAATAAATTATTATTGATTTGAACTGTTCACTACATGTTACCTCATTACACTTATGTCAGCAGTTCATACGCTGGAAAACTGCTACACAAAAGAAACCCCAAAACATACTCACCTTCTTCACCCTGAGTTCTGATGCTGGCATCTTAGCTCCTGGAGAAGTGAAGCTGCTTCCGTCATCACTGCCCCCTCCACTCCCCTTCATGTCTCTCTGTCGGAGCTGGGCAGCTCTGTGGGGTGAGACATGAGACCAGGCAGATGAGGGGCTGCTCCTCCAGAGTATCCTCCTTAATTTTTGAGTAGTTGTTTGAGTAGACACAGCAGTGGGATGGTAACACTGATAGCGTTATCACCACTATCCATCTTGTCATGGGTTTTCATAGGGGTATAAAATCTTTTATATATGACCAATTAAATGTATTATTATTATATATATCTTGTGATGTATAGCAATTAGTTATGTTACAATGGTACAATATACACTCCATTTTGTATTACTATTTCAAGAAGTCTGTATAAAGTTCATCCCTGAACGAAAGCAGAGGTAATCTAAAAGAGGCTCCTCTATGTCTATACATCTGCATGGACAACCATATACGTTTTATCTATACTGTCACCTAAATCATGGATTCTAAAGGGTACTCATTTTTATACTATGAGGTATGAGGTCATCCCTAAGTCCAGATGGTTTCTGAGACCAATTAGGTAGTCTAGCTGCTATCTATACATGTCACTTAAATCCAATTTATGAGTATTAAGGTCAAAAGTCATTTTTGTATTTTTAGATATTCATAAGTTGAGCAATATTGCCATCCAGTGACGAAAACGCCACATAACACCCAACACATTCTAGAATCTTATCAAGGGTTAATGATGATGTATATATGAGAGCCCGCCTATTTCTTGTATAGACACACCTTCATGCTTGCAAATGATTGGAGATCTTGGCAAATGGAAGGAATGTGTTTTAGATAAGAAATGTGTATTTAAAGTCATGCACGAGGCAGGAAAAAAAGAAAAAGAAGAACAAAGAAAAAGGAAAGTAAGAGGGATGCAGATCGGTTTACCCAGTCCAGGTTATAGGCGTACTTCCCAGAAACAACCCAAGTCTTGGTAAGAAAGTTTTATCTTATACTCCAGAACAAACTTTGAGGGGATACCTAGTGACATCTGCTTCTTTGCAGAACCTTAGAGCTAGTTAACTCATGATGGAGAATTCTTTGATGAAAGTGCACCTCGTCAATTGATTCTGTTATCTCCGAGTTAAGGGTCCAGTCTCTGCGGGCATTTTCGCTTATTGGTATCCCATCACTTTATGTTTTGGAGGAATTAATCTCTTATCTAGGTCTTGGCATAGTCTGGAAGAAGTATTAGCTGTATTAATTCTGTTGTGTAAACCTGTCTCGCCTGACATATTTGTTTCACGCATGTTATTATTGTCTTTTATTCTGTTTCATTGATTATTAAGTGTTTTATTACTCCGTGTGTTTTTAAATAAATGTATATTTTTGCATGATAGCTTGTCCTGTTTTAGTGTATGCACAATAGTAACTTCTATGCTGTTCAAATTACTCGCGAGGTGTTATTTGTCTCATCTCAGGAACATCCAAATCTCTTGAGCTTAACCGTTTAAGTGATAGTTCCTAAAGACTCATTTTCTGTTGGTTGTGAGTCACTGACAATCTTTGTTGATTTATCAAAGTTTTTTACAATTTCACATACATCTGACATAAGTGCCCACTCCTCACTTGTGAATTGTGGCAGTTGACTGGAAAGGCGACGACCATGTTGCAGTAAGTATTTCACAATCATGGCCGGTGTCAGGGGGGGGGGGGGGGGGGGGGGGGGGGGGGATCCCTGCCTGGACCCGGGCAGCTAGGGGGGCACGACGGTCAGAATGTAGGGGCCCCGGTGGGCTGCTCTGCTCACTGTGTTTTCCCGGACTGACGGCAGCCACTGTGCACGATGTGGGGATTTTTCTGCTAGCACAGCCCCCTGCTCAACAACTCTTGTCGTGGGGGGCCCAGACAATTTTGAAGTACTGATTTCTGATGGCAGCCCTCCACATTTACCCTCTGGACAAATCCTGGACAACATGTCTCAGGTCGCACAAAAGTCGGGGAGCCAGAAGCCACAAGCGCTGCTGCAGGCTTGACAGACCAGCTGAAGCTGTGGACAACTTTCGGAAATGGGCGCACAAGTAGTGCGCCTTCACTAGTAGCTCCTTGAAATTGGGGTAGGTTTTGAGAAACCGCTGAACAACTAACTTTAAAACATGGGCTAGGCATGGAACATGGGTCAGGTTGCCGAGCTCCAAAGCCGCCACCAAGTTACGGCTATTGTCAGCCACAACCATGCCTGGTTGTAGGTTGAGTCACAAGAGCCACAGCTCAGTCTGGTCCCTCATACCCTGCCACAACTATGCGGCGGTGTGATGTTTGTCCCCCAAACAGATCAGCTTCAGCACAGCCTGTTGGCTGTGGCGACCCACAGTAGTGCTACACTGCTTCCAGCTAGCAACTGATGGCTGACTGCTGTTGGAGGTGGACGTGGAGAAGGAGGTGGCGGAGGAGAAGTTGGAGCCAGTAGCATAGCTGCTGGCGGAGACCCTGATGGACATAGGGCACGCAATCCTGAGTGTGGGTAGTACCTGTGCCATCCCAGGGTATGACTCACTCCCAGCCTCCACAACATTAACCAAGTGCGTTGTCAGGGAAATGTAGCGTCCCTGGGCACCAGCACTTCTCCATGTGTTTGTGGTGAGGTGGGCCTTCCTAGTTACTGCGTTGGTCAGGGCACGGGTGATGTTCTGGGACACATGCTAGTGTAAAGCAGGCACAGTGGAGCCTAGGGACTGCTTACCTAGGGAAGGCCACCGACATCAAGTTGCGGAAGGCCTCAGTCTCCACAAGCCTAAAAGGCAACATTTCAAGGACCAGCAATTGTGAAATTTGCGCATTTAGGATTGCGGCCTGAGGGTGGGTTGGTGGGTGCCTGTTTCATGGACTTGAATGCTGCACTGGGACAGGGAAGTGGACGTAGATCCTGCTGGTTGATGTGAAGGTCCAGGTGCATGGCTTTGACAGGGGATTGACCAGCAGTGTGCAACACAAGGGAGGAGGCAGTGGTGTGACACGTAGATAAAGATTGTGGACCCAGGCATTTGGCCCACTTATTAAGGTGCTCGGATGGCATGTGGCAGATCATGCTGGTGGTGGTGAGGCTCACACCCCGGCTCATTTTGGTACTGCACAGGTTGTAAACTACCACTCTTTTGTCGCCTGCACATTCAGTAAAAAACACCATTCTTGGGAACACCTACCCTATGGCAAGGTTGATTTCGCATGCGGTTGCTCAATGCCAGTTTGCAGGCCTGTTTGGTGTTGCCCAACTTCTCCCTTTTGCCACACAACTGCCTCTTCCAGCCTGTTGTGGTGCTGTGGATCCCTCCCCCTCTGCACTGCTGTCCTCACTTTGCTTTTAACCTTCCCATGTTGGGTCAGTGTCCTCATCATCCACCTCCTCTTTCAATTCCTCCTTGGAATATCCGAGTGTGGGATCACTTGTTTGGCAAGCCTCTACATGGTTGGAGGAAGGATGATCAGAAGGAGGTCTTGGTGGACAAGGCTCTTGGCTACCGAGAGTGGACCTGGTGGAAGAGAAGGTGGTGCTTAAACGACTGGAATTATCTTTAGCCATCCAACCGACCAACTGTTTGCACTGGCCCAACTTGGACAAAATTGTATTTTAGATAACTTGGACATGAAGCTGGGTGGGGTTTTTTTGTTCTGGTGAACTGGCAGCAGGCACAGTTTCCTTGTTCCAAGGGCCATGGCCTCTGCATGAACCAGCAGCATCACGCCCACTTCCCTGTCCCTTATTGCTCACCTTGTTCATATTGAAAAACAGACAAAAACAGACAGACAAAAAAGTGAAATTGCCCCAGTCAGTTTAAATATAATGTAAAGTCCACAATTTTTTTCCAATGTCTGACTAACACAGAAAAGGCCACATCAAAACCAGGAGCTTGGCCCACGTGAATGGATGCACAAATCTGTTTTCAGTTTCAAACACTGTAGATGGCCCAGAAAAGATCCCACTTTTTTCCAGGCAATTTCAAATTTTTCTAACACTGTCCATAATTTATCTGGCGCTTCAATGAAACAGAGCAGGCCTACCCATATCCAGTAGCTTTTGCCAATCTTCATAGAGGCGCAAAACAATAATTGTTTTTTTTTAAGACAGTGTAAGGTGTGTAAAAATTACCACATTTTTTCCCAGCAAGTCAGATACATTTTCTAACACTGTCCAGAATTTATTTGGCACTTAAATGAAACAGAGCAGGCCTCAACAATACCTGGAGCTTGGCCTACATGAATGTATGTGCAGTCTTGCAACCTTTTTAGTTTTTAAACTGTTTTAAACTTTTAAAAATACCAGATTGTTTTTAAGTGAATCATACACCTACAGTGGCTTGCAAAAGTATTCATCCCCCTTGAACATTTCCACATTTTGTCACATTACAGCTAAAAACATGAATCAATTTTAATGGAATTCCATGTGACAATACAAAGTGGTGTACATGTGAGAAGTGGAACGAAAATCATACATAATTCCAAACATTTTTTACAAATAAATACCTGCAAATTGGGGTGTGCGTAATTCAATACTTGTAGAACAACCCTTTGCTGCCATTCCAGCTGCCAGTCTTTTAGGGTATGTCTCCACCAGCTCTGCACATCTAGAGACTGAAATCCTTGCCCATTCTTCTTTGCAAGACAGCTCCAGCTCAGTCAGATTAGATGGACAGCATTTGTGAACAGCAGTTTTCAGATCTTTCCACTGTATATAGTGCACAGGTGTATGACTGTGAACCTGAAATCACTTTTAATGCCCCCATACACGGGTCCGTTTCCCATCGGATTCCGGGACGATCGATTCCGGGCGCGCGCATGCGAAACGATCGTCCCGGAATCGGGTGAAGCCCACCTTGTCCGTCCGATCACGTCCGATTGTTCGGGGGCCCAAAATCGGATCGGACAGAGAACCAACATGTTGGTTTTTCTGATCCGATTCTGCACACATCAGGGGGAGTTGCCATTTGTGGAGTAAGCGATCGGACACGGAATCGTCCAGGAATCCGTGGGACAAGGTGGTATGCAGCGATCGGACACACTTAATTGGCCGATCGATCGGACCTCTGATTCCCGCTGAGATCGCCGGAATCGATCGGATAGGTGATCGATCGGCCATGGAATCCGACTGTGTATGGCTAGCTTTAGAGATATCCACAAAAATGCCCTGACGTTTCTAGAATGCCTCTATGAATGCAAGATAAGGATTTGAGTCCTTAAAAGTATTTTTGGGTCCTAGTAAATCAATTAGATGCAATCAAAGTGCACAGCTAAACTTACCTCTCTCCCTGTCTTTGTCTCATCCAAACGTGTGTCATCTAGTCCTATATAGCATCCAATGATGTGTGCTGGCCATCCAATCACTGTAATGTCAGTGGCTAAGATTGCTACTGGCATAACAGTGAGGGCCATACTTACCTGCCCCTCGATTGGATGTCTCCGACCCACAAAAGTTGCAGGGCGGAGACACGTGGTGCTCGGAAGAGTAGCACCATGCTTTGAGCATAACAATGCTTTAGCCAAACACATATTCGGCCAAGCATGTTCTATTAGCACAAATTACTGAGTGTTCACCCTTCTTGACCCCCGCTACAAAGAAAACTTCTCATCTCTCACTCTTGTGGCGGAGAGGACAAGTAAAATGGTGCAATACTAGAAGGTGGATAGATTGCTCCAAATTTTTCCATCTGACAATGCAGCTGGCACAATCTGTATTTCCTTAGGCAACCAAGGAAGAGAAACAAGGGGAACACACAGCAGTTCCAACAACACTATCGCAACACAGCAGGGTGACACTAGGCCTGGGACAGTTTCATGAAACCCCGCCAGTAACCTCACCCTGAAGCGCGGCCTAGTGGTACAAGGAGGGAAAAGTTTTGGAAGATTGTAAAGGAATACATGGCAGACCATGTCACCATCTTAAATGATCCTTTAGTGCCGTACAACTACTGGGTGTCCAAGCTGGACACGTGGCATGAACTTGCGCTCTACACCTTGGAGGTGCTGGCCTGCCCTGCCGCAAGCGTTTTATCTGAGCGTGTATTCAGTACTGCTGGTGCTGGTTATAACAGATAAGTGTATCCGCTTGTCCACTGGCAATGCTGACAACTAAAGGCACATATATAGTCATATATAGCTTTAGAGCACCAGACGTGTTTTTGTCAGTTTGCAAAAGTGGTGTACAACTCCACTGGGACAAACTGGTTCCCGGCAGCGACTTGGGAGTCCAAGATGCATCCAGACATTGTACCCCTGCTTTTTACGGTCTATTTGGGTGGTGTTTGTGTAACTTTTTGAACTTTTTCAATAGACCATGCACCCTCCCCTCTTCTGAGCAGAGGGTGCCTGGTTGTCTCCCATTGACTTACATTATGCTCGGGTGCTCGGTAGAACACATGAACATTGTGGTGTGTTTGGACTGAACACCTCACCACTTACTTATTTTTTTTATTGTATTGATTTCCTTTTAATTTTGGTAACCTTTTATTTGCTGTATGTTTTTGTTTATATCTAATAATTTGTAGTTTGCACTTTGTCATAGCACAGGCAGGTCCTCGGCATGGAACACAAATGATGGAGACTTGGTTTTGAGGTGTGGGCTCATATGTCACAAACATGTTAAAGAGATATCACAGCTTGAGGGATCAGGGTGCATTCTGTGCTCATAATCACTCACAAATAATAACACAAACACATTACTTCTTAAATCTATTTATTTTGTAAGAACCAAATAAACTCAACAGACAAGACAGATGTATGTTGTATAAAGGAAAAATTCACTGCACCCTCAAAGTAGGAAAGGGTTACTAATATAAGTAGTAGTAATGATTATTGGTAGAAGATGTCTGTACACCGATGTGTATTTCTTGGGTAAAAACATTGATCAGTAGAACCCTATTATGTCATCTTACTGTGATGTAAACATGAACATGAATGAATATGTATATAATCATTAGATATATAAGTACATGATCCATGATTGGCAGATTGCATACATCATCATCCTCTAGGATGGTTAGAACTTCTCCTTGTCGTCTCTCTTGTCGTTCAATCAAACTGAAATAAAACAGAAACCAATATCAGAAAATTTAATACAATATTTATATATTATCCAGTCCCCTTTCTCACCAATCTCTACCCTAAAACCCATGAATCAGTCACATCCACCCCTTTATAATATCATTTACATTTAGTGACACCGAATCTAAATCATTGCTTTATACTGCAGAAGTCCAAAAACATAGATTTACAAAACTAGAAGTCAGAGATAACTTGTTGGTGATATAATTTAACCCAATAGCTATTTTGGGAGAGGAAGAATCCCTACATGTGGGCTATGTGTATATTTCTGGGTGTGTATAACCCCCTAATGCAGGAACATATCATGTACACTGTTATATTAGTTCTGTTATAAGTTACATTTCTGCTATAAAATATTCTACTCACAGAAGTACAGAGTTTCGTATGGAATATAGTATAATTGCATGCACGTCTAACCATGAATATTCAATTTACGAAATATCGAACGAATTTAGTAGAATTATTCATGAAAGTATTGTGAATTCCGATATGCCTTGCCGCTCATCACTAATCACTACAATACATTGTTTTCAGGATAAACTGGTTGCACCAGTGCCGCCATGTAGAAATTGGAAAGTGTCTGCAGGTGGCACAGCTCAGTATTGGTGGTACTTCTGGGTTTATAGGATCTCATTACCGTTTAATAAGCTATAAATATTAAGCCTCATGTCCCATAACAGCAGAAGAATTATATTATTTTTGGACACTTCTCTTTTGGATGGAAGGAATGTTGAAACCAGCGGATACAGATCGAGAACAATCAGCATGGTTAATCAGGAGGCTGTTTTGACATTGTGGACCGCATACACCTACCCAGATGAACACACAGCAGTGTCCATCCCATAGCCGTTAGAGGCAGAGTCCCCCAACCTTTGCTTTCTTTCTGCAACAAAAAGTCACATGCCTGGTAAAGACCCTCAAATTGTGTTCTGGACAGCCTCCATGATCCTCCCCACATTTTGTTCTGCATTATATGTTTATCGCAATATTAGAATTTTTATTTTGGGAATACGTCACTTGCGAGAATTCAGAAGATCTTGAATATTGCCTAAAAAATATCATCGTAAATCGCGCATATGCTAGATTTTTTACATCAGTAACTTGGAATTACAGCCTGTAGCCTCCTGCCTATGAGAACCTTTACCACTGTTACACCATCTTTCCTTAGTATTAGTGAGAGTGTCATAGGCAATGTTCCAATTCGGCGTATTTCACAAATAATTCGTTTAATACGATATTCGTGTAAGTTCAAAATTAGTGATGACTATTCATTTACAACATATCACAGGAATCAGATGTGCATTGCGAAAATCTTCATATGAATGGTCACATGCTATGTTTATTTCACATACATGGCCATACCATGAATATCGAAACACGTGAATTCCAACCGACATGTTGAGATATTTTGCGACATTCGAATATTCAAGCTTAACACTAGTAATGTGGTGACGCCCCTCTGTTCTGTCCCACCACTTTATTGCCTAGATACTGGTGTTACCAATTGGTCTTCCACTTTGTTATAGTACTGGATGACCATGGGGACATGGAAATTTAGCAACAAAACGAAATTTACCCTTTGGACTTGAACAGTTGTATCTTCAACACGTTCTTTACCCACATTGACATGAAGACTGGAAGTGACTGAAACTCCTGAATTCAATGTGTTTCTATATCAATGTTGTTGGGCAATGTTTTTAGACTGTCCACGTAGGACATGCTTCATCATTCTATAGAGGGTTTAACCTACAAAGGCAATGCCCCCCCAACATTTGTTTTAATACAAGTTTAACTTACCTCCAGATATTTTAAAAGTTTTTTTTTTCATTTTCTGGCAGTAATACTTTGTTAATTGTTCCACCCTCAAAGCTTGGGAGATATCCACCATAACCCGATGGAAGACACTATCATTACCTATCATCTGCACAAATCACTTCTTTACACATGAATAACAACCAAGATTAGTTGTTAGTTGACATGTTACAAGTGAGGAAGCTATAAGCCATTTTAGAAAGGTGTGTACATTAACCCGTGAGGCCGAACCTCATATCCTATCACCCATGTCACCACCATTTATAACAAGGTGTTTATGTATAACCTTCATCTAGTGCCCATTACCCTCGTACGTTAAAACACTCAAGGATTACCGAGACTTTACAACGTCATAACTAATTGTGAATTCAAAGTTTAGTATGTTCCAAAGTATCATAAGAAACAGTTACACAATAATACAGTTTTAAAATCCATATAATCATGCATTTTCATTGGCAGGGACATATTGTTCTTCTACTCACTCTGAGTTTCAGATACTATTATTATTATAATCACGTGTCATGCGTGTTCATATATTCTTTGCTTCCTTCATGAGAGTCAAGATAATGTTCAAGTTCTAAAGCATGCGTGGAGACTAAGAAGTGTTGTACGCAGCTAAACAATGTTTTGTTCAATACCCTTATCCTTCATTGATTTGCTCCATTGATCTCTATGTTTATGGGTCCAAAGTCGGTTTTCTCTCCGTCCCTATCCCCTGGGGAAGGGGTAGGTGGAGGGGGGAATCGCTGTGGTTTTATTTTTTAATTGAGAACACGACAAATAATCTTACACTTTTCCAACCAAACCGTCCTTGTGGGGAATATAAAGACTTTTTTTCTCCTATTAGCCAACCAGGCGGTATGGATCTGATCTGAAGCGTGGTTGCTTATGTCATGGTCAGTGCCAGTACATTATATGGTAATCCTAACCCTGGCGCAGTGGGGTCAGTGAGTTCCGCCTCCTGTTCCATAATATGACCAGCTATGGCAAGAGTAGGGTAGGCAGTTCCTGGAAGCTGAAGAAACGCTCGTCCTGAAAGCTTCTACTTTCAGTGAGGGGGTTAGTGACTGGAGTATGTCAGCTTCAGGTCTCCATGGCTGAGCTAGTGTCGTATTTGCGATTTGCTCTTGAGACAGTGGTTGAATGAGCATAGGAACCCATGTAGAGCACCTCCTCTGGCCCGGTGTAAAGCTTCTTTCTTCGTGTAAGAACAATGGTGGGAATGTCCGGCAAACTGTCTGACTTTGCGGGTAGACATCTCAGTATCTTATTATGATGGTGGGATCCCTGCTTGATTTGGATAGGTGGCCAATTTTCCCATTGCGCATAAGATATTGGCTGATGTGCTTCCTCCCTGTTCTCTTTACTGAGTAGTGAGACGTCATAGGCAATATTTTCGATTTCTCGATATTTCACGAATAATTCTACTAATATTCGATTCTAATTCGGAAATTCGAATGATTCGCGGTTGTTTGACACCATTATTGCTAAAATCATTTAAATATATTCGTCATCACGAATCTTTTAAATGAATGTCACATGCTATGTTTATTTCGCATGCGAAATTATTTTCCGAATATCATGCCATATTGCAATTTTCCGAATTGCGAATAATCCGCCGACAATATTGGATCATGCACAATTCTCGAAGTGCCGATATTCGGGAAAGTATTCTGCATTCAAGATTCAGCTCAACACTATTACTGAGGGTCATCTTGGATTGGGAGCTAGCTGCACAGGGGACAATGTTGTTTGAAACAAACAGTCTAAACCCGGTATAATACCAGGTGATCTGGGCCCCACGAGGGAAAATCTTTTCATTTGTGGAATACTTGGGATGAGCTGTGAGCTCACCGCAATTGTGTCCAGGTAGTCCTGCCGTGAGCTGAAGTTTTTATTGTGAATATTGGCCTTAGAAATTTGAATGATCTCTACTATGGAGCTATACTCTCTTCGTAATTACGAAGTATTTGAGATGTTTTACATCAGTACCCCACCGGGACTACCATGTATTGCATCTCGCCAATATGCATCATGAGAGTGCGATTTGCACCATAAGTTAGTAATGTCGGGTTTCATGGAATCTCAATTTTATTGCGAAATTTGTTGACATTTTGTCTGGCTCTCATCACTATTGATGGTGCGGCGATCTGCACAGTTGCCACGCCAGGCAGAAAAGTCCACCCTTATATTGGTTTACATTAAAACACAATCAACCAGACAAAGCCTAGATCCGCTAAATCTATTATCAGAGAGGTCTTTTATTCTTCCACCTCCCCCTACAGACATCTAGAAACAACAACTTGGACATGGATGGGGCAAAAACATGGGGCCTTTAAAGGCACTCATAATCTTCAAGGATTTAGAATACTTTTAAAAATACAGGTCTTTTATTATCCAGTTGGACAGGGATAACGCGTCAGAGATATACGTACTTTTGACCTATAAAAACCCTTTCTGGACCAACTCGGATCGCTGCACTTCTCCGCAAGGTGGTGGGATGGTGGTGAAGGGGCGGACCGGGGGTCCTAAATCATGCCGACACGTGATTACATTGTTATACTCCTACACTGTATGATGCGCTTTTGGGTTTTGAATGCTTCCTATGTATTTATTCATGATCATGTGTAAAAGACTGTATTTTAAAGTATTAGTAAGTCCTTGAAGATTATGATTGCCTTTCAAAGCCCCATGTTTTTCCGCCCCATCCATTCCAAGTTTGTTTGCTTCGTACTTTATGTGGGGTTGTGCCTCACCCACGCTAGCTGCTCATATATTTTTGGCTGTGCGGTTCATGTGCCTGGACGTTCCACAAGGACTTCCGCAGAGCATATATTGGGCCTTTCTAGAGCTCAGGTTTGATGGGCCGGTATCGCCCCAGGATGATCTGGCTTTAAGATTAGCCAATTGTGCTGTTAAGAAAAAGATTTAAAACGTTGAGCTCTGGCATCTTGACCTAGCTCTGTCTGCCGTCAAGCCTGCCCGCGGACCTAAAGCTTAAACCACATCTCTGGGAAACATGTTGAGCTCCATCCCACTCTGACAGGTCGTACCTCATACTGTCCAGGAGCTCAGTGATGCCCTGGTCGGATCAGAGAGGAGATACCCCAGGACACAATCATCAGTCTTCTCACATCCGATCATGTCTAAGGTGTAACCAAACACCACAAAAAGAATATATCAACAGTCCTTCTTCTTCACTATGTGACAAGGTAGTTAATTAATTTTAAAGCCGCAATATTAAACATCTCACAGTAACAAAAGAAAAAAGGCATTAGTATAACAGTTTTGTATTTTATAACTCAAAGTTCCAACTTATTCCATCCATATTGTGTCTTCACATGTTTTGAACATTAGACGTTTGGTACCTGGCATAATATCTCGACCTGACGTTTCGCAAACCTATTTGTTCCTTCATGGAGTGTGTTGAGCAGCATATGGTCATTTGTGAGTACGCAAATTCTAAAAATTCACTATGACTGTATTCTATTACCTTTACATCGCGAGTAAGGTCGTTCAATCAGCTTTATGCTTTTTCTATTCATTGTGTTATCTTATCCGACGACGAACTGTTTCTCTAGTTGCTGTGTATCCATTCGCAAGGCGCCCAAATAGGCCGCGATGTATGACAGTAACAATGTCGAAGCATAATATGACCGAATCTCCGCCATTGCGAATAGCGGAGTGCCATTCGCCAAATAGTGTGAATTGTCGAATGTGGGATTTCATCGAGAATTTGATTTCAATATCTCACCAACATTACTCGGAGAACAAGCAATAATACAGGTGTCTGAAAAGACGAGGCAATGAAGGGTTTAGTGGGCCCTGGGGCCGGTATAGGCTGTTGCGGGGCGAAACCACATAGAATTTCACAAGAAGGTATTAGGTTTCCCCTCGCACCTCGTCCACCAATAACACTGACAGGCGGGGTGTAGCGAGATGAATCTTGGAGGGATTAAACACATCCCCTTCCTTAATCCTACCTTTTCACAAAGTATGATGTGTTTATATTCGTTGGTTTTGGGTTTGATATGTTGGGATGATGGCAATTTCAAATGAAAATATCAGACCATCCTAAAGCGGCCATACACCTTCAGAGTTCTCTATCAGATTCCCTTCAGATCAATATACACAACCATGTAGTTGTGTCTCCCTGATAGATACATAGTGATTGGAAGGTGGAGAAAACGTCCTCATATTACATGGTTTTGTAAAACAAAATCTGATCTGAATTAAATCTGACGAGAAACTGAAGGTGTTAGCATACACAGAGCGTGGGGACCACCATACATTGTACCAGAGGTTCATTTTGAGAGGTTCCTCTTGTACCCTAAATTATTGGATCAGCTGGTACTCCAAACGTTTTTGCCCACTTCATGTAGCGTTTCATCAGGGATGCCGATCCAATGCACAAATCTGTAGTATGGGTATTGGTGATTTTTCCAATCAAACACAATTAAAAACAGCAAGATTTATCAGAGATCATTGGAGTGAGGGCATGGACCCGTGAAACACTTAATGTGGGTTTACACTGTAGGCTTTTTTGTTCGATCAACGGCCGATTACTTTTTTGTAGATTTCTTCTTTCTTTGTTCGAACAATCGTTTTGTCCAGTTATCGAACATTAACATTGGATTTTTTGTTGTTTCAACCCGTATCGGAGAAAATACATCAGAAATTACTTGCGACCGTAAAAATTACTCAACATGTCATGACCTTTTTGAACGATTTGTTCGAGATCGAACAAAATTTATCCTCGAACAAATTGGCCATTCTCGATTTTTTTCAATCAACCAAAAAATCGTTCGTTCCTGATTGGACAAAATCTACGGTACCCACCTTTACTTCCAAAACCCGCTCTCAAGGGAGACCAACTAGTGTACTCCAAAACTCCAATTTGGAATTTGAATGCCAAGGATATTCCAGACTTTTTTCCCATGAAAATACATCTTAAGGTGAAATTGTGACTTACATTTATTACGTTTCATTAAAACACTTATAATTGGTAGTACGTATATACCCCTCAATATAGCTGCGTCCAAGCTGGTACATCATTTATTACAACGAAAAACTTTTTGCCGCCGAGTATATCCGAGGGTGGGAATGCCAGGTCACCTAGTGGAGATTCAATGAGAAAAATATAGAAAAGCAACCATTTGCCCCTAGGAATGAATCAAACAGGTGAAGTCTTAGTGCTGCACCTCAATAAGCTAAGAGACACAGGTTTATTGTTTATTTCAGGAGGGTTTTCAGGAAGTGCCCAGATGTGTCACGCCACTTGTTATGATCACAAAATGAACTACATTTGCATAAAAAAGATTTTCATTTATTCTCATGATTATTATTAATATTATTATTATATTATTTTATTTTTACTTATTTCCTTTTTTCATCATAAGTCGTGGAGTGTTCTATTTAATTTTCTGAAATTGCTATGAGAATTTGAAGAGACCTGTGCTGGGGGAAGGAGGAGAACACACATATAAAAGGTGACCCACACACCAAGGGTGGCGAGACTAAAACTGTGTTTGTGAGAGAAACTATCTGAACTAGATGGACTACGGTAAGTGTTGTCTGACCGACTCCTGCCCAGGACGACATCATTTGTGGAGTTTTGTTTGTTGCTGCACCGGGTTGATATCAGCTTGAATTGGGGTCTCACCAGCTTTGATCCTGTTTTACCCTCATAAAGGCCCCCCCCCCCCCCCCCCTTCCCATTTGTCGCTGGTTTTCCACAACTAACACTCAAAAATAATAAACAATGCATTAATTCCTGAAATATCTTTTATGTATTTGAACAAAGTAAACTACATAGCCAAGAGTCACATGTTGTAATACAAGAAGACTCACTGGTAGCAGTAAGGTATAGTAGAAAGGATACCAAAAAGTAGTATAATAGACCGCTGAGGGGAAGCTCTGTATAGATGTGTCTTTCTCAGTTTAGTTATATAGCTGTGACCTATTATTAGGACACTAGGTGAGGACTTGATCGTGGTCTACAGCTTCTACCTTTCTGAACAGGGTGATGGAGATGTGTGGATGTTGGACAATTCTTACAGACCATGTAAGGAGCACTCGTTATCCTATTTCTATGAATCATAATGTGACACAGAATTCTAAAATGAAGAATATCTACCTTCATTAGCATGGATAGGCTCGCTGGTTGTCTCTTGAGATTCTTTTGAGCCCTCACTCTTTGTGGCCACAAGGTTCTTAATAGCTACATAGAGACAAACAATACATTAGGTTCATCTAGTCTTGAGGTACATTTGGCAAACGTTTTGAGTAAATAAGAAGATTGTTCCAAATTTCCAAATATATAATTATTTCAAGTCTAGTTATTTATGAATCACAGTCCTGATTCAATTACAAATACATGACTTCCATACGGTTACATTGGTTGATATAGATTCTTCTCTATAGTCTTACCTGGTTGAGATTTCCCTTGGATTGTTTCTTGAATTCTTTTGATCATAGATAGATTATTCTGATCTATTTACAACAGAGAAAATGAAATGTATAGATTATAAAGTCAGAGGGAAATTGTATTGCAATCACTTCCTCAGGGTTTGTTCAGGTAGAAGAACTTCTAATGTGCAGTTTAGCTGATTGTGTGATATCCAAATACTCTGAGTCTTTCCCTATTCCATGTTATAACCATACAACTGGTACAATGATAGAATGGTAATGCTTCTGTTAGTTGAGGTGAGCATCACAAAATATGGGGTTGAGAATTGTTTTCTAATATTCACATAAAAACAGGAATATCAAAATCCTAATGAACCAGAAAATGAAGTGAAAACGAATAATACAATCAGAATAAAGGAAGGAGATATCAGATAGAATGGAAACATTAGAAATCTTACCCGCTGTATTCCCTCCAGGTAGATTCATCTGAAAGGTAAAGTGTTTGTATTAATTTCTATTAAAATAAAGGCAAAGCAAACAAAGTCCTATCCCATCTCTCAGCCAGAGACCTACATCTCAAGTCCCATTGATAACATTGTATCCTCATCTTTTGTGAATTGCACATCATGTAGAGTGTAGACATCCTATCTACATATACCGCAATAGCAGCTGTACATCATTGTACTAGAGAAGCTTAATGTTAAAAGTTGTGGATCATGTCTATATCCTTCACCAGAGAGGTAGAAAATGTGATTTCAGGGATTTGGGTTACTCATAATTTGAGGAACCTCAGGAGATATGCAAAAACACTATTTACTAGATTTGAGAAATTCTTCTTAGGATGTAATTATGATAATTGTGCCCCTTTCATTCTTTAGCAACACATCTAAAAGATAACTGGACCTGGACGGTTCAACATGTCTGACATTTCCAAGACCTGCAACGAGCCTATGTTTGATGCTGGTTTCTTGCTTGTCTCATTGTAAAGTCAGAAGACATTACAGAAAGTGGGTGGACATCTCTTAAAAAGAAGTACCCCCCTATACATTTGTTGGTAGAACATATGTCAAAAAGATGTCACCTTACCTCCTGTTCTGTGAAAACTAAAGAAAACGTTGGAGGCCCCTTAACTTTCAGATGTGAATAGCCAGGACAATGGTTACATCTTGTTGGGACAACATACTTATAACCCTATCCACCACAAATAGCAAGAACTACATTCCATAATGGATAATATTGGTAATAACTGATTGGGGGTCGTAAGTCAGACTTTCCTAAACATAGTTTCATGATCTCACCTGGAGAGGTAGACAGGTCACTGTCGCCGTAATGCAGCCAAGAAGCAGGAGGAGGACCTTTTCATTCATCTTGCTTAGGTTTCTTCTTCACAATACAAGTGTCTTCTCTCTGAAGATTGTTGTGACACCTATCCCACGGATCACCTTTTATACCGGTGGCAGAAGAGATCTGACCAATCATAACACAAATCTCAAGAATAACCAGAATGTACGTGTCTGGGAATTAGAAATGTGTAATTATTTCATGTGTGACACTATGGTCGTTATCTTGGTGATGTCCTGAGGTCCAGTGTGTAACTGATTGTCATGGTCTCCTGAAAATTGCCCATAATGACAACGAGTTTTGTGTAGGAAACATCGTCATCAACTGTTTCTGTCATCAAAACCTATCCATTCATAACGTACAATAAATAATATCCATTAATAACAAAATGTATATGAATAATTAATAATGTATTTACCTGACAATCTATCTTTAGGGTCCTGATTATGTCCATTCCACAACATTGTAGATTACTACTAGTGTTGAATGTTGAATATTTTTTGTGAATATCGGCAATTTGAGAATTCCTGAATATCTTGAACATGACGATGGATATTCGCTATTTCGAATATTCACGGTATGGCCATGTATTGGGAAAATAATATTCGCATTGTGTAGATAAACATAGCATGTGACCATTCATTTTAAAGATTTTCGTAATGTGAATATTATAATTGCAATGCATCGTCATACCATGAATATTCAAATTTACAAATATCGAATCGAATATTAGTAGAATTATTCATGAAATATTGTGAATTCGAATATTGCCTATGCCGCTCATCACTAATCACTACAATACATTGTTTCAGATAAACATGGTTGTCACCAGTGCTGCCAGTGGTAGAATATGAAAGTGTACTGCAGGTGGCTACAGCTCAGTATTTGGTACATTTCTGGTTTATAGGATCTCATTAAACGTTTAATAATCTATAAATATGAAGCCTCAATAGTCACATAACAGCAGAATAATATATTATGTTTGGACACTTCTCTTTGGAGTGGAAGAATGTTGGAAACCAGAGGATACAGATGGAGAACAATCAGCAGGGTAAATCAGCTAGTTTGTGACATTGTGACCCGCATACACCTACCCAGATGAACACACAGCAGGTAGGTCCATCCCATAGCATTTAGAGTCAGAGTCCCCCAACTGCTTTCTGCACCAAAAGTCACATGCCTGGTAAAGACCCTTAAATTGTGTTGCTGGACATCCTCCAATGATCCTCCAACACATTTTGTTCTAATTACTAGTGTTGATCGGCAATATTAGAATTTTTATTGGGAATATCGTCACTTCGAGAATTCACGAAGATCTTGAATATTGCTATATCATCGTAATCGCGCATATTCTAGATTTTTTACATCAGTACTTGGAATTACCACCTGTAGCTCCTTCCTATATAGAACTTTGACCACTTTTACACAATCTGTTCCTTAGTATTAGTGATGAGTGGCATAGGCAATGTTCAAATTCGCGATATTTCACAAATAATTCGTTTAATATTCGATATTCGTGGTAAGTTCAAAAATTAGTGGTATGACTATGCATTTACAAAATATCACAGTAATCATATTTGCATTGCGAAAATCTTCAATATGAATGGTCACATGCTATGTTTATTTTCACAATACATGGCCATACCATGAATATTCGAAAACGTGAATATCCACCGACATATTTGAGATATTTGCGACATTCGAATATTCAAGCTTAACACTAGTATGTGGTGACCCCGCTCTGTCATGTCCCACCACTTTATTGCTGAGATACTGTTGTTACCAATTCCTTCCACTTTGTTATAGTAACATGGAATGACCATGGTGACCATGGAATATTTAGCAACAAACTAAATTCACATTTGGACTTGTATCTTATCACGTTACCACATTAAAATGATGACTGGAAGGGAATGAAACTCCTGAATTCAATGTTTTTTATATCATGTATGTTGGGCCATGTTTAGACTGATACACGTAGGACATGCTTCATTCTCTAGATGGGTTTAAACCTACAAAGAGCAATGCAATCATTTGTTGAATAAAAGTTTTACCTACAGATATTTTAAAGTTTTTTTTTCATTTCTGCAGTAATACTTTTTATTGTTCCACCCTAAAGCTTGGAGATATCCACCATAACCCGTATGGAAGACATATCATTACCTATCAACTGCACAAATCAATTCTTTACACATAGAATACAACCAGAGATTAAGTTAGTTAGTTAGTGACATGTTACAGTGAGGAAGCTATAAAGCCATTTTAGAAAAAGGTGTGTACATGAACCCGTGAAGGGCCGAACCTCATCATCCTATCACCCATGTCACCACACATTATACAATGTGTTTTTATGTATAACATTACATCTAGTCCCATTACCCTCGGACGTTAAGAAACACTCAAGGATTACAGAGACTTTACCGGCATAATAATTGTGAATATCAAAGTTTATTATGTTCAAAAGTATCAATAAAAACAGTTTAAACAAATAATACAGTTTTAAAATCCATATAATCATGCAGTTTTCAGGGACATATTGTATCTTCTATCACTCTGAGTTTCAGGATACATATTATATATTATATCACTGTCGATGCGTTTCATATATTCTTTTGCTTCTTCAGGAGAGTTCAAGATATGTTCAGAGTTATAAAGCAATGCGTGTAGAATATAGAAGTGGTTGTACGCAGGCTAAACAAATGTTTTGTTCAATCCCTTATACTTACATTGATTGCTCCATTGATCTCTATGTTATGGAGTCAAAGTCGGTTTTCCGCCCTACATCCCTGTGTGAAGGGGGTAGGTGGGAGGGTGGGGAATCGCTGTGGTTTATATTTTTATTGAGACAGGACAAATAATCTTACACTTTACCAAACACAACCGTTCCTTGTTGGGAATATAAATACTTTTTTTCTCCTATTAGCCAACCAGGCGGTATGGATATGATCTGAAGCTTGTTTGCTTATGTCATGGTCAAGGCAGTACAGTAAGTATTGTAAGATCCTACACTGGCGCAGTGGGTCCTGAGTTCCTCCTGGTGCATAATAATGACCAGCTTAATGGCAAGAGTATGTAGGCAGTTCCTGGAAGCTGAAGAAACGCTCGTCTGAAAGCTTCTACTTCAGTGAGGGGGTTAGTGACCTGGAGTATGTCAGACTTCAGGTCTGCCATGCTGAGGCTAGTGCGGATTTGCAGATGTGCTCTTTGAGACAGTTGGTGAATAGAGCATAGGACCCATTGTAGGAGCACCTGCCTCTGGCCCGGGGGTGAAAGCTTCTTAAAACAATGGTGGGAATGCCGGCAAACTGTCCTGAGCTTGCGGGTAGAACATCTCAGGTATCTTATTATGATGGTGGGATCTGCTGATTTGGATAGGGCACAATTTTCCCATTGCGCTAATGATATTTGCTTATGTGCTTCCCTGTTCTCATTTACTGAGTAGTGATGAGCGTCATAGGCAATATTCGATTTCGCGATATTTCACGAATAATTCTACTAATATTCGATTCTATATTCGGAAATTCGAATATTCGCGGTGTGACCATGTATTGTGAAAATCATTTAAAAATAATATTCGCATCACGAAAATCTTTAAAATGAATGGTCACATGCTATGTTTATTTTCGCAATGCGAATATTATTTTCGCAATACATTGCCATATTGCGAATTTTCCGAATTGCGAATATCCGCCGACATATTCGAGATAATGACGAATTCTCGAATTGCCGATATTCGGGAAAAGTATTCGGCATTCGAATATTCAAGCTCAACACTATTACTGAGGGGTCATCTTGGATTGGGAGCTAGCTGCACCAGGGGACAATGTTGTTTGAAACAAACAGTCTAAAGCCAGGTATACAGGTGATCTGTGCCCCACAGGGAATAATACTTTCAGTGGTGGAATACTGGGATGACTGTGAGCTCACCGCAATGTTCCAGGTAGGTCATTGCCGTGAGCTGAATTTTTATTGTGAATATTGGCACTTAGAAAATTTGCAATGATCTCTAATATGGAGCTATATCTTCGTAATTACGAATATTTGAGATGTTTTACATCAGTACCGGGAACTACCATGTATTGCATTCGCAATATGCACATGTAAGAGTGCCGATTTGCACAATGAAGGTATTAATGTCTGGGGTTCATGAATTCTCAAATTTATTGCGAAAAGTTTGTGACATTTTGTCTGTGCTGCTCATCACTAGTGATGGTGCGGCGGATCTGCACAGTGGCCAACGCCAGTCAGAAAAAGTCCAGGCACTTATATGTGGTTACATTAAAACACCTATCAACCAAGACAGCCTAGCTCCCTAAATCTATTATCAGAGATGTCTTTTATTCTGCCAACACCCCTACAGTACATCTAGAAACAAACAAACTTGGACATGGATGGGGCAGAAAACATGGGGCTTTAAAGGCACATCATAATCTTCAAGGATTTACTAATACTTTTAAAATACAGTCTTTATTAACAGTTGGACAGGGGAGAAACGCGTCGAGATATACAGGACTTTTTGACCTATAAAAAACCCCTTCTGGACCAACTAGGAACTGCACTTCTCCGCCAAGGTGGTGTGATGGTGGTGAAGGGGCAGGACCGGGGGTCCTAAATCATGCCGACACTGTGATTACATTGTATATACTCCTACACTGTATGATGCTGCATTTATGGTTTTAATGCATTCTATGTATTTATTCAATGATCAATGTTAATAAAGACTGTATTTTAAAAGTATTAGTAAGTCCTTGAAGATTATGATGTGCCTTTAAAGCCCCATGTTTTCCGCCCCATCCATGTCCAAGTTTGTTTGTTTCTACTTATATGTGGTGTTGTGCCTCACCACGCCTATCTGCTCATATATTTTTGGCTGTGCGGTTCATGGTGCACTGGACTTCCACAAGGACTTCCGCAGAGCAGATATTGGGCCTTCTAGAGCTCAGGTTGATGGCCGGTATCTCCCCAGGATGATCTGGCTTTATAGATTAGCCCAGATTGTGCTTTAAAGATGTTAAAACGTTGGAGCTCTGGCATCTTGCACCTA
>CM070043.1:48561840-48573480 GCA_036250615.1 Ptychadena robeensis | reverse complement strand
CCACACGGGGGACCCCGAGGGTGCCGCATTCCCCCCAGTAGGCATAGAGGGCTGACAATGCCTTACATTCGAATAATCTCTCTTCTTTATCTGCAGTGCCTTGTACTATAACCACCTCCAAGATGGAAGAGTACAACATTCGTTTGAAATACAAGTTTGGAGAAGATAAAACACAGAAAATATATGCCCAACATTTGGATTATATTTCATTTGAGTGTGCTCCAGGATATGATATATCTGATACAACAAATCTGAGAGTCCAATGCTTTAATGGGGAAGTAATGTATCCAAAATGCTCCAAGTAAGGTGAGTGCCAATGTCTTCACATTATAGACACATATTACAAATACACATATAGGGCATTGTGTATACACAGTATATATCCTGCCCTGGGGTGGGAGTATTATTCAACGTAGGCTCCAAGGAATAGTGATGGCCGAACTCTGGCCAGGACCGTCCGCGAACAAGTGGATCGGACTTTTAAAAAATTCGAACATCCGCCTGTTCGTGGGGAATTTGAGTAAAAAAAAAACAGTTCCCGGTTTCTACCGGTTTCGTTTCACCTTCGGTTTATGCTGCTTTCCTTTCACCGGAGACCAGCTTCTCTACCCGGTCTCTGGTAAGAGAATTCTTCTACTGGCCGGATCTTGTTGCTCCTGATACGGCCAGAGGAAGTTTAGACACCTTCTTTGTGCCGGTGAACAGGGCGGGGCAAACACCTGTACTGCTCGCCGGGGGCTCGCCTTGATTTCCATTCAGTCGACGTGCCCTCGGGTGCCGAGCAGTGAAGTCACCATTCTGCACTCGAATGGGTCATGGTTCGTGCGCCCACCTTAAGGTTATTCATACACGGGGCGACTTTTAGGCCATGTCTCCAGTGCTGAGTGATCCGTGGGGACCCCCTCCGCTAAGTACAGTGCTTGCCAGGGGTCCCAACGGATCACGTACACTTTACCTGCTCGGAGGATGCTCTGTTCTCACGGCGCCAAGCCATCAGGTACCCCTGTGCTCACTGGCTGGGGTGGAAAATCTCTACATGGTGAATATCATGGTGAATATCATACAATGGGCATTTTAGAAAAACAGTGGAAGCAAGTCAAAGAAGTTTGATGAATCTTGATGGAAGGAAGGAAATACACCAATGGTGCCCACTTATCATTAAACAAAATTTAACTTTTGATGATTTCAATTCACTATTGATATACTGTTTATATAGACCACAAAGAGAGTTGGCATGTATTCAGTTATAAGACTTTTCCTTATGCTTATGTCTTTCGTTTTCAAGATCCACATTTGAAGGAACATCATCTATAGGTCAACATTCAATGAAAAGATCATCTATAGGTCCACACCCTGAGGAAGAGCACCTAAAGATTCACAATCTAAGGAAAATCTTCTTGGTCTAGGTCCACAATCTTAGAAAGATCATCCAGAGGTCAACATTCTAGAAGATCATCTGTAGGAAGATTTCCAATATGTTACACACATGGACATTGTTTTCTGCTTTCTTTTTTTTTTTTTTTGGTTAGAGGAACCACTGAGGAAAAGCAAAATGGCGCCCACTCATCATGAAGCAAACTTGAACTTTTGATGAAATAAAATTCCCTCTTGATGAACAGTTGATAAGTACCATGAAACATGGAATATATTCAGTTATAATACCCTAATAATATCTTTCATTTTTAAGATATTATATTGGTCCAAATTTTAAGGAAAATGACCTACCTGTATAGGTCCATGTCCTGCAGTAGAGCTACTAAAGATTGGCATTCTAAGGAAAATCTTCTATAGGTCCACATGTAAGGAAATTCTCCTATAGTTCCACAATCTAAGGAAGATTATCTGTAGGAAGATTTCCAATATGCTTCACACATGGATATTGTTTTCTGGGAGGTTTTTTTGTGATTGGAGGCACCACTGAGGAAAAACATGGAAAAATGGCGCCCACTCATCATCAAGCAAACTTGAACTTTTGATTAAATAAAATTCCATCTTGATGTAAAGTTGATAAGTACCATGAAACTTGGAATGTATTCAGTTATAAGACTGTTTCCTTATGCTTATATCTTTCATTTTTGAGATATTCTATTGGTCCACATTTGAAGAAAAGTCACCTACCTCTATAGGTCCACATCCTGCAGTAGAGCTCCTAAAAAATTCAGATTCTAAAGAAAATGTAAGGATATACATATCAGTCCACTTTTAAAGGAAGATCACCTATAGGTCCACATTCTAGAAAAGATCATAGGTCCATATCCTGAGGAAGAGCACCTAAAGCTGCACTCTGAACCCAGCTACGCATGTTTAAGGACCTAATTTCAGATGTAGCTGATGTCTTGAAGTCCAGCGTGTCATAATCGACCAGCTCACAAATCTACAAAAATCTATAGACTCTTCCAAGGAGAGAAAGAAAGGACACCCCCAGATTCCTGATGTTTTTATAGAAGGGGACTCTCCTTCCCGACAATACCCACCTTCCATTTCATCCTCTGTTCATGAAAGCAAAAGGTGTCACCTTCACTGGTGATTCCAAATTTTTGTTTCTGGTAGGCTCTGCACATTTTATCTTTTTGGTGAGCACACCAGAAAATATTTGGTGCTTCTGGTAAATTACACATATACAACTATGAAAAGGTGAGGTAAGGGGGAATTTGAAAGGTTCAGAGCACATCATGGGTATTTTCATTATTCTTAAGCTATACACACTTAGATAGAAAAATCAGGTGCCGATCTTAAGCAGCCAAATCGATCTAGGCCATTATGGACATGTCTGTAATTCTTAGATCGGTCTGATACTTTAGACGGGACCCAGTATCCCCGTCTAAAGTACGTCTCCTCAGCTCCGAGGGATCAGAGATCCCATGGTGCTGAGGAATCAGCCTGTCTTTGTCTGAGGGGGGAAGGGGGGAGGTGCTAGCAGCTACCTTCCCTTTCCCTCCGTTCTAGGCTGACACACAGCACAGTTGGCATGCTGTCTGCCGGGTCTCACTAGCTGACGGCACGAGCAGCTAGAGAGACCCCCCTGGAGAGCGCTGGCACACAAAGGGTGCCCGGGCCGATTGTGACCCGATGTTTTAGCAGATTGACCTGCGTGATGACGTCATCACACACGGTTGATCGGCCTAAACAAAATCTATATGTGTATAGGGGGCTTTAAGGATTAACTTATAGCTTGGAGGCTTCTAGTTACAAATATGTCTCCATTGTACCTTTAATTGCTAGGATATTGCATATTTTGGTAAAGTTATTTCCATAACTTTAACCATTCAATAATTTTCTTTTACAATTCATGTTTTATGTATAGAATGCATGATTCTGGTTTGATTCTGAAGTATTGGTGAAGATTCCACAAATATATCTGGACTAACCCACCCACCAAATCATAGAGTTTCAAATAGCTAAACTCTAGCTTGAACAAATCCTGTATCATGGCTCATGGCTTCTAGACTGGAAGGATAGTAGCAAATATGTGTATTGTTATATGGTGCTGGTAAATTTGTTGGTTCACTTTTTAATAGTTGTTTTTTACATGGACAAATCAAAAATGTAATCTTCATAAACAACACATTCCCAGAATTGGAAAGAACACTTGAGTTGGTAACGTAGATAATGACCCTTTTTATTCTTACCTGGCGATGGTTCATCTGCGTCTTCTTAATGTACCATTCTACTACACAGTTTCTTTCTGGGAGAAGCAGCCGGTAACAATGGGATGGACTAGAGGGTGCTTAACTGGACAGATGATGTAGGTTAGAGGAGTCGTTTTTGCCTTACCGTGCATTCGGAGAGTACACAGCACATCACTTTTTCCACATTTTGTTTTGTTACAGTCTTATTCCAAAATGGATCAAATAAAATTTTCCCCAAAATTCTACACACAACTCCCCATAATGACAACATGAAAAAAGTTTACTTGAGATCTTGGCAAATTTATTACAAATATTGAGAACTGAGCATGTGTACATAAGTATTCACAGCCTTTGCCATAAAGCTCAGTGGCCTCCATCATCCGTAAGAGGTTCAAAACCACCAAGACTCCTAGGACTTCCTAGAGCTGGCTTGCCATCTAAACTGAGCTCTAATCAGGGGAACATGAACTTAGTCAGTGAGGTGACTAAGAACCCAATGGTCACTCTGCCAGAGCTCCAGAGGTCCTTTGTGGAGAGAAAAGAATATTCCAGATGGACAACCATCTCTGTAAAGTAGCCTGCCAGGGGGTTTTCCACCTGAAGGACTCTCAGACCATGACAAACAAAATTCTCTGGTCTTATGAGAAAAAGATTGAAATCTTTGGTGTGAATACTAGGCATCACATTTGGAGGAAACTAGACACCAGGCCAAATACCATCCCTACCATGAAGCATGGAGATGTGGGAATGTTTTTCAAAAACTGGGAGACTAGTCAGGAAAAAGGGAATGATCACTGCAGCAATGTATAGAGATATCCTGGATGAACCTGCTTCAGAGCGCTATTGAACTCAGACTATGGTGACAGTTCATCTTTCAGCAGGTCAACGACCCTAAGCACACAGCCTAGATATCAAAGGAGTGACTTCAGGACAACTCTGGGAATGACCTTGAGTGGCGCAATTAAATATCTCTGGAAAGATCATAAAATGGCTGTACCAACCCTTCCCATCCAACCTGATGGAGCTTGAGAGGTGCTGTGGGGAGGAATGGGCGGGCCAAGGATAAATGTGCAAAGCTTGCAGCATCCTATTCAAAAAGACTCGATGCTGTAATTGCTGGCAAAGGGACATTTGGCAAAGGCTGTGAATATATGGACTTGGACATGTGATTTCTCAATTTTTCTATTTATAATAAACCTCAAGTAAATGTTTTCACGTTGCCAATATGAGGTGTGTGTGCAGAAATCTGAGTGAAAAAAGTTACTTTTAATTATATCCATTTTGGAACAAAGCTGTAACAGCAAAATATGTAAAAAGTGATACTGTGAATATTTGCCGGATGCACTGTATAGGTAGGGAGGTGGAAATCCTCCTTTAGCCACCATTTTTCTGAAGGCCAAGGCTCCACCAGGTCGTTTCATGAGCATTCCAGGCTCATATTCAAGGCGCACCAGAAATGCTCCCCACCTGCTCCTTCTGCAGTTGTTATATGTTAATAGATTATGAATTTATTAAAGCTGTGGCCTATACTTTCCAACATTATAATGTGTCAAGGATGTTCTCTAGCCTCCTTGTTCTCCTGAGTAAACTCAGGTTGAGTTTCATCCATTATGAAACTCAACCTGAGTTAACTGCTGGGAAACTTACCTGTCCGCCGGATTCCCCCGGTGATTCTCCAGCTTGGCGTAGACGCAGATCCTTCTGGGTCCGCCCCCGATCTTCACCGGTCACGTGAAAGAGGCAGGAGTAGGAGGCGCCATAAACCTCCATGTAAATGGAGGAGCATTGCTTTTTCCAGCATGATTCCGGCGTCACCTGTGGCGCCAGGATCGTGCTGGGCACCTCTAAGTGGGCTACAAATTGCCTGTGGCGCCAAGGAGGCTAGTGAACTGTAGAGACTGAATGGGGTTTTGATACGATTTTTAATACAGATCGCCTGTGGCGCCAAGGAGGCTCATGAACTGTAGAGACTGAATGGGGTTTTGATAAGATTTTCAATGCAGATCGCCTGTGGCGCCAAGGAGGATAGTGAACTGTAGAGACTGAATGCGGTTTTATTACGATTTTCAATGCAGATTGCCTGTGGCGCCAAGGAGACTAGTGAACTGTAGAGACTGAATGGGGTTTGATAAGATTTTCAATACAGATTGCCTGTGGCGCCAAGGAGGCAAGTGAACTGTAGAGACTGAATGGGGTTTTAATAAGATTTTCAATACCCGAGAGGTTAACACTGCTCAGTTTATAAATATACAGTGTGTGTTTATATATGTTATAAAGACTCAAGATGATGTCAAGTTGCTTTCAATAAGTTTAATAACATTAATATGGAAAGATAAAGAAGATTCAAACATTTTTAAGAACAATTTGCATTTTTAGTAAACAGTACTGCAATTAACATTTAAACATGGACAATTGATATTCTTCAAATAAGTTAACGTGTGTTTACAAAGCAATTTACACAGAACTACATCTCTGACAATTTTGGTGACGATACCATGTTCAGGGACTTTTTAATCAACCCCCAAAGTCAGCTGGTCAAAAAATCCAACCATCTCTATTGCGCACAACTGTCAGTAGTGATTACAGTTACAGTGATATCAGTTGCCAAAAGGGCCCTCAGTAGGTGTACTGGGCTGGGCAAAGGAGTAAAATTGGTTCAGTATGAGGGGTGGGTGTTTTAGTTGTGTGTACATGTGCAACTCCCAATATGAAGGGGCAGTGTGGCCCCCTGTAACAGACAAATCAGAACAAGGACATGAGGTGCACAACCTAGTACAACAAAGTACTATAAATAGAAACAAAAGACAAAATACTCACATTAAAGGTGGTTTGCAAGGATGGATCTCTCTGGTCCCTGTGCTAACCAGGAAGGAAGTAATGTCATCCTGGTAAGCACAGGGCCCTGAGAGATCAATCCTTGCAAACCTCCTTTAATGTGAGTCTTTTTTTTATTTTTATTGTACCATACTTTGTTACTTAGTTTCACTAGGTTGTGTGCCTTGTGTCCTTGTTCCTTGGAAAAGCAAAGCGATGAATTGCTTTGTATTTCCTGTAACGCTTTTTGAAAGAAAGAGTCAAATAATGGTACCACCGGGGAGGTTAAATCCTTTGATGCCAAAGACCTGTAATCCCGCATTGACATTTTTTCCTCTCTTAGTAGGCCAACGTCAGGGTTATGTTGACATATTTTATTATTATTGTGTTATTCAACAGAATTTAAAGGCATAAAGCAGCAGAGAACGAAGCAATAAAAAATTTAGGGGGGGGGGGGGGGGTAGGTAAAGTCATAGTAGTTACAGCCATCACAAGAGCTGAGAAGGTGTCATTACTGTACAGATATAGGTAGGAATGCCTACAGTACCTCAAAGAAGTGCAAATATGCCACAAGAATCTAAATGTATGGTGCCATAATGAAGATATTTTGAGAGGACCCAACATTCATCAATTCCATGTGGCATACCGGAAGTGGACCAAGAGGGCTCAATAATTCATTTTATATGGTCAATAAGGTGCAGAATTTTGACATGAGCATTCAAATTGTATGCATAATGAAACTTAGGGTGTCCATATACCCAGCGACGGCTCTTGTCTTGATAGATGACCTGTTTGACCACAGTGTGGTGACCTCCTGATGACGACACCATGCTGGCTTGGGGGCGTCTGGATGGAAATCAAGGTGCACCACTTTAGGTGCCCTATTCGTATTCAATCCTGGGGATGGGGACCCTGTCAGCGTTCAAAGTTACCATCAATCTAGCGCATATCTATGAATGTATGGACACCTTTAAGTGGTAGTACTTGATTGGCAGAATTTCACATTGCATACAATTTCAATGTCATAATTTCAGCTTCTCATTGACCATCGGCACAATGTGAATTTACCACAGACTGCATTGTTGTGCCATTTTGTAAAGCCAGTGGTATGAATACTTTTTTGATAAATATATATAATGAATATCAATTTATTAGTAGTATTGTGGCAGTTTGTGCTTTTTAATTTTATCTTACATGTAAACAATTTTAATTTCCTTTAGAGTTATTTATGATTTATAAGTTCATATCCCATCATCACCACCAGCAGCATACATTGTTAACTTAAATTCTTCAGATGGGTGAAAATATAGGAACAAAGGGGGACATAAAGTACCCATAGCAGCTCCCTTTCATGTACCAGATACTTGTGAATCTATACCTTTTTGATTAAATATATTGTGAATATCAATTTAAGTATTGTGGCAGTTTGTGCTTTTTTATTTTATCTTACATGTTAACAATTGTTATTAGAGTAATTTATGTGAAAAGTTTAAGGTTTAACCCATCATTTTCTAAAAACTTTCCAACCGTCCCATAGGGTTTTTGAATGAGGGGACTTTTAAAGCACCTTATTAAAACTGAACCCCTCTAATATCTGAAACGCAGCTATTATTTTTTTAACTATATAAACAGATTGTATCCCTTACAAACATTTACACACTTTAAAAAATCAACAATTGTATTTGTAAGACAAAACCTTAGATATAATGTCAAGGACTTTGGTCAAAATTCAGTAGGTAATCCTTTTTAATACTATTAGTTAGGTAATACTATAGTTCCATCTGAATCCATTTCACAAAAAGCACCCACTTCCTCTGGCTATAAGTATAGAATTAGGAAATGTATAATGATTTAAAACGCAACAGAAAAAGACCAGAGTTCATATCCCATCATCATGGGTGAAAATATTGGAACAAAGGGGGCATTAGGTACCCATAGCAGCTCCCTTTCATGTACCAGATACTTGTGAATCTATAACTTTTTGATTAAATATATCATGAATATCAATTTAAGTATTGTAGCAGTTTGTAATTTTTTATTTTATCTTATGTGAACAATTGTAATTTCCTTAAGAGTTATTCATGTGAAAAGTTAAAGGTTTAACCCATCATTTTCTAAAAACTTTCCAACCGTCCCATAGGGTTTTTGAAAGAGGGGACTTTTTAAGCACCTAATATCTAAAACGTAGCTATTATTTTTAAATCTATACAAATAGAGTATATCCACACATCAAAAAATCACCAATAATATTTGTAAGACAAAACCCTAGATATATATCATGGACTTATAGAAGTATAGAATTAAGAAATGTATCAGGATTTAAACAGCAGCAGAAATAGACCAGAGTTTATATCCCATCATCCCCACCAGCAGCTTTAATTGTTAACTTAAATTCTTCAGATGGGTGAACATATAGGAACAAAGAGGGGATCAGGTGCCCATAGCAGCTCCTTTTCGTGTACCAGATACTTGTGAATCTATACTTTTTTGATGAATTTTAAATTCATGGGACTCTTTAAGCAAATCCCTTTCATGTACCAGATACCAGATACTCATGTACAGTTGAGGCACCAAAATTATAAGCTCCCTTATGAAACTAGACAGCACTCTTGATTTCTCCATGAGCATAGCCATTAAAAATTTTGGAAACAAATATGTTAAAAAATATATATGTTATTGATACGCAGAGTTAAAATAAGAAAGGGCAAAAATGAGACATGTTTTTAAATGTTTAGCTCCCTGACCATTAATGGTCAGCAAGAAAGGTAATAGGTAGTTGCGCACAACCTTCAGCAGTGATTACAAAGCTATAGTGATATCAGTGGCCAGAAATGCCACTGGTGTATGGGGCCTGAGCAAAGATTGCAGAGTAAAATAGAGTCAGTATGAGGGGTGGGTGTTTAAGGTGTGTGTAGGTGTGCAGCTCTCAAAATGGAGGAGTGTGGCCCCCTGTAACAGACAAATAAGAACAAGGACAGAGGCGCACAACCTAGTACAACAAAAGGTTAAATCATGTGGAATAGGATAAGATAAAACCAAATGAAAAAAATAAAACAAAATGAGACAAAACAACAGACAAGATACTCAAATTAGGCCCCTATGGTTGAAAAAGAGCGTCCGCTCGAAACGCATCCCATTGTTCCTATTGAGCCCCCCCAGCATCCGTAAGCAGGAAGCGATCTCATCCCCAACCAGGAAGTGAGGTCCTCCTGGATAACACATGGCCCTGAGAGATCCATCCTTGTAAACCTCTCTTAATGTGAGAATCTTGTCTGTTGTTTATTTTCATTTTGTTTTATTTTTTTCATTTGGTTTTATCTTATCCTATTCCACATGATTTAACCATTTGTTGTACTAGGTTGTGCGCCTCTGTCCTTGTTCTTATTAATGGTCAGTAGCCACTTTCTGAGCCACAACTGAAAAACAATTTCTTGGGGTAGTTCCTTACTAGGTTGGCACGAGTCCCCTTATGGATTTTGGCCAATTCTTCCTTTGCAAATTGTTCTAGCTGTGTTCATTGTTTTTATAGTATATTATAGTGAATATTTTATTATTTTAAAGTAACAAACACTTGTAGTTAATGGTCATTTTCATGGACAAAACAAGAGTGTTGTCTAATTTCATTGGTGGGGGCTAATCATTTTGGCCTCAACTGTGTGATTGCCGTTCAATAAAATAGCCAGTCCAGTAAAGTGTCTCCTCCCCTACAACAGCATATTTTTGAGCATAGAAATAAGGAGATGTTTTGAAATAGATTTCTTTTCTTCTTTTGTTGAGGAAGCTCTGACCCGTGTAAAAAAAAACAAAAACAGTTTACTGACTGATTAGATCACTTCAAAGGACGTAGAGGGTACAGTTGGTCATGATTCTCCATTTTTTGGGATTTCCTTCCTTTCTTTTTCTTCATATGGTACTTTCATAAAAAAGAGAAAACGAGAATGAATCAGTTGAATCATTTTCTGCATTGTGCTAAATCATTTGCATGAAAATTGACGCTTTAGTCTGAATTCTTTATAACACTAGGTTTGTTCCACAGCAGGCCATAAACTGGTTTACTAATATTCCCCAAATTCAAAAGCTCCCTATAAGATACCTTCGTATTTCAAAAAGTCAAAATTTTCATAAAAAGTCAAAACATGCCGGGTTACATAGGTTCTACCTTATACCTAGTAGTGCCTTGTGCCCGGGGCAAGGGGAATATATATATAACAGAACTTGGGGTTCGAAACTGCAGCCTAAACAGATACATACCCACATAGCAGCGGCTAGAGCACCGAATACACAGGGTAGAAGCAAAATCCAAAGAAGATGCTTCCGATTTCTTCCTGTAAAACAGTTTGGAACGCTGAAATTAGTTTCAAAGAGTAGGGCAAATGTAGACAGATGTAAGGAATCGGATTCATTTATGTTCAAGTCTATAACAAAAGCTTTATCTAGCTTTATCTTTATCTAGAGATGCTCACTCGGATTGAAGACTGGGCTCTGGCTGGAATAATAAATATAGCCATTCATTTTGAAGAGCAATGTCAATGCATGGCCATACACGCAAATTGTGCAATTACGAATATCAAATAGAATATTAGTATAATTATTTGTGAAATATTGCAAATTCGAATATTGCCAATGCTGCTCATCACAATTAACAATGTCTACATGCAATACAAGGCAGGTGGTTGGAGGACGGGCTCTCTGTGTGCACCCCTGCAAGTCTTTGCCTCTTCCAAACCCCACATAGAAGGGCGTGCTATGGAAGGCATCTGGCAATATCCTACATGTACCCATAGATCACCTACATGTACCCATTGATCTCCTACATGTACCCATAGATCACCTACATGTATCCAAAGTTCACCTGCATGTATCCATAGATCACCTGCATGTACCCATAAATCACCTGCATGTACCCATAGATCTCCAACATGTACCCATAGTTCACCTACATGTACCCATAGATCAATTACATTTACCAAAAGATACTCCTACATGTACCCATAGATCACCAACATGTACCCATAGATCACACACATGTGCCCATAGATCTCCTTCATGTACCCATATATCTTCTACCTGTACCCATAGATCACCTACATGTACCCATAGATCACCTGCATGTACCATAGATCTCCTACATGTACCCATAGATCACCTACATGTACCCATCAATCTCCTGCATGTACCCATAGTTCACCTACATGTA
>CM070043.1:48551033-48561740 GCA_036250615.1 Ptychadena robeensis | reverse complement strand
TAGATCACCTACATGTACCCATCAATCTCCTGCATGTACCCATAGTTCACCTACATGTACCCATCAATCTCCTGCATGTACCCATAGTTAACCTACATGTACCCATACATCACCTTCATGTACCCATACATCACCTACATGTACCCATACATCACCTTCATGTACCCATAGGTATCCTACATGTACTTATAGGTCTCCTACATGTACCCATATATCTTCTACATATACCCATAGATCGCCTGCATGTACCCATAGATCACCTAGATGTACCCACAGATACTACTCAGTGCATGTCCCCTCCTCGTAGATGAAGTATCTCTCCCCTCTAATAAACATTCTATTTTCCTTTAAGGCAGCATTCACACATGCAATTTCCGGGCTGCTGACACTCATTTTGAGCCATACATATTGGTTAGTAACATACACATGCCCATAGTTATACATACATATTGTTCAATATAGCATTTGTTTTACCTGAAGATGTATATATGTAATCTGTGCTCATATTGTTTACAGGGTTACTGACAGTTACACCGTATGTCCCAGACTCTTTACTGGGTAATACAAGACAGCTGCTGTTCTTAGACCAGTGATCCCTTGGAAGAGGTCCTCCATCCTTGACCCAGGAAACATTGCAGGGTTGATCCCCATTATAATGGACAGTTAGAGATATGTTGTCTCTGTGTTTCATGAAAGTGATGGTAACATTACTGATGGGTTCTAGAAAGAGAATAAAATATAGAGGTCAGTCGTTGATAGGTCTACAATATCAAATAAGTGGTGTACACATTCTTATGTTGGTCAACTCAACATTTTACCACATTTTATGTTGTTGGAAAAAAAAGATATTCTTCTTCTGGTTGGCCATATTATAGCCATCATCATGAAGATGGAAATTCGAGCAATGTCTTCCTTGACTAAAGGCAGCCATACACGAGTCGTGTTTTGTGCGGTACAATCTGAAATTTGATTGTTATTGGTGAGATTTCGTGCGATTTCCAGGCTGCTGGTAAGTAACATGCACACAGACAGCCAGTATCAACACCATGCCAGTATGCCCCTTCTGTGAGGAGCTGACTTGAGATGGAAACCCCCACCAATTCAGAAGGTCCTAACTCCTCTCGGAATTGGGGATCTCTGAACTCTATAGCACCCCAGGGTGCCCTCCTCAGGTATAGGTCTAGACTTGTAGGAGATCTATGGGTACATGTAGGAAATCTATGTGTACATGTGGGAGATCTATGGGTACATGAAGGAGATCTATGTGTACATGTAGGAGATCTATGGGTACATGTAGGAGATCTATGTGTACATGTGGGAGATCTATGGGTACACGAAAGAGATCTATGTGTACATGTAGGAGATCTACGGGTACATGTAGGAGATCTATGGGTACATGTAGGAGATCTATGGGTACATGTAGGTCATCTTTAGGCACATGTAGGTGATCTATGGGTACATGTAGGTGATCTATGGGTACATGTTGGTGATCTTCAGGTACATGTAGGAGATCCATGGGTTCATGTAGCAGATTTATGGGTACATGTAGTTGATCTATGGGTACATGTAGAAGATCTATGGGCACATGTAGGAGATCTGCGGGTACATGTAGGAGATCTATGGGTAAATGAAGAAGACTGCCAGCTGCCTTCCATAGCACCCCCTTCTTTGTGGGGTTGGGAAGAGGCAAAGGCCAACTTGCAGGGGTGCACACAGAGAGCCCGTCCTCCAACCTTCTGCCTTGTATTCTGCATGTAGACGTTGTCAATCACATTAACACCATGCCAGTTTGCCCCTTCTTTGAGGAGCTGAATTGAGACGGAAACCCCCACAAATTCAGAAGGTCTTAGCTGCTCTCCGAATTAGCGTCTCTGAACCCTTTAGCACCCCAGGGTGCCCCCACCTCAGGATTAGTTCTAGACAGTCACTTTGGCTCAAGACCTTAAAAACTCAATTTTGACCCAGGAAACATGGAAGGGTGGAAACCCTATTATAATGGGCAGTTAGAGATATGTTGTCTCTGTGTTTCATGAAAGTGATGGTAACATTACTGATGGGTTTAAGAGAATAAAATAGAGAGGTCAGTCGTTGATAGTGCTACAATCTCAAGTAAGTGGTGTACACATTCTTATGTTGGCCAACTCAACATTTTACCAGTTGTTGGAAAGTTTACCATTGAACTGAGTACCCTTTACGGAACTATTCACCTGAGTTTAGGGGTATGTTTTGATGACACTGTAGAGTCCCCTAAGGCTGTTCCCACCGCGTTCTGTTAATCCGCCGGCTGGAGGTAGAATCGACGGAGATTTACTAGATCGATTATATATTTGATTTTGACCACTTTTATCTAAACAGGATTCTATATTCTAAAGATCGACTTAAACCATCGCTTTACATCTAGGAAAAAAATCATTCCGTGGACGACCAGTTTAAGTTGTCTTTGGCGACCAAGACATAATCTTTGCCCCTCAAACCTAATCACCTCCCTTATTAGATGGAGTGTGAATGGTACTTTGACACTTACCCATAACTTGAACTTGCAATTCAAAAATCTGACTTTGAGTTCCATTTTCGTTGGTGCCCATGACGTAATAGGTTCCAGTGTCCTTTTTCTGCACTTTGTTCATTGTAACCCATCTAGAGGCATTATCCATCGTGATGAGATTGCTGTAGATTTCTGGCTTGGTGTTATTGCAATTCCAAAACAGTAGATGCTCTTCACCTTTCCTGTAGAGCTCATAGTAGATATAATCCGATTCCTCACATGTCAATTTGAGGAGCTTCAAGTCTGAGGAAACGGCAGCATACTTGTAATCAGTGGCACAGGCCAGGGCAACAAGAGAACTGAATGCTGAAAAGAAAACATTCCAAGTCAGTTTACATTTTGTATATTGTTGGTTTTAGGTTTTGTAACACTTGAGATTTTTTGTACAGCATTTATTTTATTTATTTATTTACATGATTCTTTACTTATATTATAAAATACCATATTTTTTGGCATATAAGACGCACTTTTTCACCCCCAAAATTGGGGGCAAAAAGTGCCTGCATCTTATACGCTGAATGCGCGACCCCCGTGGCCGAGTGGTTGCACCTTGGCTTCCCGCTAGCTCTCCTTAGCCGGGGAGCTGGAGGAGCTGTCAGATGTGAGATGCCGGCCAATGTCCGGCTCTCCCATATGAGCTGTGCATTTGCCTATGCCAGTAGAAAGTTCTGCTGGCATAGGCAATGAAGAGAGAGATAAAGATGATCATTTATACCTCTCTCTTCTGTCCGTGGGAACTGCAATCACTCCCCATGGACGCAGTGAGTGAAGAAAAGTAGACAGCCCCCCCCCTTTCTCCTGCACATCAGTGTAGAGATGACATGTTTAGCTGAGAGTGTACTGCTGCTAGTGACATCTGCTGGCTGAATTGAATTTTGCATTCACTGAATTCATTGCATTAACCCAATTGAAGTAAAAACTTATTAAATCTTTTTTTTCTGGTTTTCCTGCCCTAAAAATTGGGTGCGTCTTATGGGCCGGTGCGCCTTATACGGCAAAACATACGGTACCTTTCAGCTACCTTTATCCTGGCAGACTGATGCCGGAACCTTAATACCACATACTTACATTCAATGGAGGTTTTAGACATGGGCGACCCAGATGTCTCCCCCACAGCACGTCCTCCTATGCGCGTGGCCGTCCAGGAGTGGAGATGCTTTCCGGTGAAGGGTGTGGATGGGTAGTGAGTAGAGTCCAAAACAGTCCCAGCTCACGAGCACCCCCCTGGGGTCCGGCTACCAGAAGGGGTGCCCAGGGCGCTGACCTCCCTAGGACCGCCCCTGCTTACCTTCCCCTCTTCCTGGTTTCCAGCACCTCCATCCTTCTCTTTCTGATCACCATCTACTAACATGGTCGTTGGAGCTTCTTACCTTGCACCTGTCTGGCACGGAGTCACTTGAGGTGTGGAGTTGCGCCGCATAATTACCCTGGTTACCTTTCAGGTAAGTATTTTTTTTCAAAGGTGTTAGGTCCGCTTTAAATATAAATAATATATACTAATACTATACAGTGGACCCTTGAGTTACAACTGGCTTAACTTAAAACCAACTTCAGTTACATATAAAATTTTTGTTCTTCGTACAACCAAAGATTTGATTTGAGAACCAGAATTATTTCCGAGACCAAAATATGTTTCTGCTTGCATGGTGGCATTCATGTGACCTGATGTACAATAGTACAACAGGCTTCAAGGCCAGATTCCTGATGTTAATATAGAAGTGACTCTTCTTCGCAATAATAACCACCTTCCATCTTATCTTCTCTTCCTGAAAGCCAAACATGTCACTTGAATGGTCATTACAAATGTTTGTTTTTTGGTGGGCTCGGCTCATTTTAACTTTTTGGTGAGAACACCAGGAAAATTATTAGTGTTTCTGGTAAAGCGCACGTGTTATACAAAGATTTTCATTATGAAGAGCTGTGGTAAGCAGGACTTTTGGAGGTTCAGAACACATTATGGGCATTTTTATTTATAGGTTATCATATTAAACATGACAAGTGTTTACCCTGCTTGTTGAGTATTGTGCCCATTGACTGGCAGTTGGGTTGCAATGGAAAAGACCTGGAAAAAGTGTTTAATTAAAAGTTCTGCCCTTCAATGTAGTTACCTGAAAAGTGCCTATCCAACATGGTAAGTTAATGACTTCGCTCAAAGGGTCAATGATCTGCGTCCTACAAAGTTTGCGGACTGAACTTAAACTTCAAACTCGGGTGGATTATCCCAAACGTGATGTCCTCAATGAAGTCCTTCTTACAAACATTGGGGACATTGCACATGTGCAACCATTGAGCAGATATCACTCCACCCTGCTTTGAAGTTGTTGAAGGGCAGAACTTTAATATACCTTTTTCCTGGTCTTTTCCTTGTATGTGTTAACACCTACCATATGACCTCACGTTGTTGAGACTCATCTTATACCAATTAAGGGTCTCCCTTCATTGAGTAATGGCCCAGGTGCCCAACCTGCAGCCCGGAGGACGCATGCAGCCCTTTGGGTATTCTTTGGTACAGATGATCAAATTATTTTTCAGATATTCAACGAGTTAATTGCAAAGCCCCTGAACATGGTATCATCACCAAACTTGGAGGAGATGTAGAGAAGGGTTGGGGGAACATTTGAAAGAAAAATGTATGTCTTTAACACAAATAGTTTTTGCACAAATTAAGTTCAAAGTCAAGTCAAAATGTCGAAAATTCGGAAATTTGACTTTAATTTTGAACTTAATTTATTCAAAACCTATTTGTATAAGAGACATACTTATTTCTGTCAAATGTTCCCCCAACCCTTCTCTATATCTCCAGCAAGTTTGGTGATGATACCATGTTCAGGGGCTTTGCAATCAGCTCTGAAATTTAGCAAGTTGAATATTTCGAGCATCTCTATTCTTTGGTCCTCCCCCAAAACTTTTCTGCTATTGGATAGGGCATAGGAGCTCACCTGTCCACTGAACCCCCACTGATAGGTCCTCTCCCTTCCCAGTGGGAAGAGGCGATCCGTGATATGTGTACCTAAAAGCCAATCAGCGACCCAGATGGTGCCTGAGCAGGTCCCTTGCCTCTTCTCCTCTACTGTTGGTGGGGTATCAGCAGACAGGTGAGGGCTTATTCTCCCACTATTTCACCAGTGATTGGGGGTTGATTGTATAATATATATTGTGGCACATAACTTTTAAAGGCAGTGTAGATTGAAAATGTTATGTGCGGCCCTTGAGTGATGCAGAGGGCCCCACTTGTGGCCCTCCATATTAACTCAGTTGCCCACCACTGAGTTATGGCATGGGGCCTGGTGGGACATATGCCAGTAGGGGCTCTGGTAAGCTCTGGAGGGGGATCCCATACGTTTCCTTGAGCATAAAAAAGTCCCTGCTAAAAGTGGGTCTGGTATGCTTGTGAGAGTTTGAAGGGGGTTCCCTCGCTTTTTACCCCTTTAATTCCTTAAAAAAAATATATTTTAAAGTGAAACCATAGATTGGTTAAACACTGTCCGGTTGTTTGCACATTTTTGACCCTTTGTTAGTATTGTGGCTACAAATACTAGACCAGTCAATGGTGGCTCGCCACAAACATGCAAATGGTGGGTTTTGCAAAAACTCGATCTGCCGGTTCGTGAATGGCAATGGCCAATGTTCGGTCACTTTTACTCTTTAGCTATATCCAAAACACATGCCCTTCACTTAAGCAACCCCCAACATGTCCTCTACTTCCCAGCACCCATGTCCTTCTCCTTAGCAGCTCCAGCACACATGTCGGACCCCTAAGGGTATGTTCAGATGCCTTAACACAGGGGTCACTTTAGGATGTGTTAAGGATGCATTATTGACACTTTAGAGGGTTTTTTTCTTCTCTTTTGAATGATGTGGTTATGTGTTTTTGATACCTGCGTTGGGTTGCGTTGCGTTAATGTCAACGCAGGGCTCTGCTTGACCGATGTCCAAAACAGGGAAATTGACACCGCTGGAACATAGCCTAAATAACCACTCAGCATGTCCCAGCACCCCACCTGAACACTCTGCCGCATACATCTTCTATCTAATCACCACCAGTTTACATGCCACCTTTCATCTACTAAGCATGCCCAGAAGATATCTCCTCTGCTTTAGCCACCTACAGCACACTTACCCCTCTTCTATTCCTTACCAACCCCAGCAAACATGTCCTCAACTTCATCAACCTGCAACATACATGTTCTCCATCTTAGCATCTCGCAGAAGACATGTCCTCCACCTTATTAACCACCATCACGCATGTCCTTCTCTTAGTAGACCCAGATTACATGTCCTGCTACTGTGTAACCCCTCAGTACAGGGAACTGCTTGTGACACTAAGCATACCACCTCATCAGTGAAGCATGGTGGTGGTAGTGTCGTGGTGTGGGTGTGTATGGCTGTCAATGGAACTGGTTCTCTTGTATTTATTAATGATGTGGCTGCTGACAAAAGCAGCAGATTAATTCTGAAGTGTTTCCTGCAATATTATCTGATTCTCATATTCATAGTAATGCTTCAGAACTCATTGGACGGCACTCCACAGTGCAGATGGACAATGACCCAAAGCATACTGCAAAAGCAACCAAAGAGTTTTTTAAGGGACAGAAGTGGAATATTATGCAATGGCCGAGTCATCACCTGACCTGAATCCGATTGAGCATGCATTTCCCTTGCTGAAGACAAAACTGTAATTCCTACACCGTTCATCTGATTTGAATGCAAATACCCTCAAATTTAGTGATGGTCAAACTTCGACCAGGTCCGTCCATCCCGTTAGTGCTGCATTTGAAATGGGAAAACCGGAAGTGACATTAGTGACGTCACATCCAGTACCTGAAACGCATAGTTCCAGGTTCCGATTGCCAGATGTGACGTCACTTCCCTTTTTCGGAGCTGGTTTTTCACTAGAGGACCGGGTTCTCTACCTGGTCCTTAGTGAAAAGATTCTTCCTCAGGAGGGATCTTAATGCTCCTGATCCTGCCGGAGGAAGAATAGAGAGCTCCTTCTCGCCGACGAATGGGACGGGCCGAACACCAGTACTGCTTGCCGGCTAGGAGGAGTGCGAACATGTTAGACCCGCCCCAGTCTTCAAGTGAAAAATCAGCTTCGAAAATTGAAAGTGACGTCAGTGATGTCAAGTCCGGCAATTGGAATGAAGACCTAGGCGTTCCAGTTACAGGAAGTGACACCGTCCTTTCCTGCAACACACCCCCAGTCAGAGCCCCCTCCAGGGGTTATACTGGGTTTAAATAAATCAAAGCCCTCTTGAAATCATGATTTGATTGTTCTAATTATTTACTACTGTAAAATAGAGGAGTAGAACATATTCACTGTACAAGGAAAGTAAAGGTTGCCTCACACGGTTAAATTTTTACATCAAAATCGATTGTTTAAAAATCAATTCCTTTTCAACTGCATTGAACAACCAAAAGTCAAGGAAATCAAAGAAATAGGCCCCAAACAACAGGGAAAACCCACTGGTTAGGCAGCATGGATGCATCATGCCAACAAGTCCATGCCACGTGTGGAAACATAGCTTCAAGTAGTCATCAACAGGGAAGATATACTAAGACTATATACAAAATATATCACCAACGTTACCGTCCAGATGTGAAATGCATTGAATATAGTCAGCAAGAGCTTCCGTAAGAGTCGACTGAACTCACCAACGAAGATAAACATCTGGCTTCCGTAAAAGTCGTCTGAACTCACTGACGAAGGGCAGGTAGCAGGTACTAAAATGGCCGTCGCCACTTCTGCTCCACCTTTTTTCCCCTACTGGTCCCACCCTGTCTATCGTGTCACTCCCTCAAATAAGGAAATCACAGAAATAGGCCCCAAACAACAGGCAACTGGTTGGGCAGCATGGATGAATCCCCCCAAAACGTTCATGCCGACCTGTGAAAAGTCTCAAGTAGTCATCAACAAGTAAGCTTTAGTAAGACAATATACAAAATATGCATCACCAACGTTACCGTCCACATGTGGAATGCATTGAATATAAATAGTAAGAGCTTTAGTAAGAGTCGACTGAACTCACCGACCAAGATAAACATCTTGCAAAGCGTGCAGGATCAGTTGTAAACATAAGCAACCATTCTCATACCTCCTGGCCACACCTCGTTATTACTTTACCATACAGTGTAATACAGTACAAGTGAAAATAACCCCATAGCCCCAATCTAGGGAGGGCAGATAGGGATGATCTTTAACAAAATGGCCGCCGTCACTTCTGCTGCACCTTTTACCCCCTGCTGGTCCCTCACCTTCATCTATTTGTCACTCCAGTGGTGTTTTGGATGCCGTCGTTCCCTGCCCAACACAACCCAGGTCCGAGCCCCTATCCGTTATGGTACCGATACATGAACGATCCTGGGTGCTTATAAATCTGTGAGTTACTGAAATAACTCGAGGAACCTCTATGTTGGATAAACATCATGATTCTGGTTAGTTCTACATGTAAGTAAAAGATAGGCACGGACCCCTAAATTAGTACTGACAAATGGACATAAGGAAAGGTTAGCCATTACAGCGGTTACTCCATTTTTTTAAATCTAAGGAGTTTCAGCCAAAAAAAATGGATTTTAAAAAATCCATTCTCATATCATACACCATGTCTGAGTTGTCCAACATGAAACAACCAGGACCAAGTCCGGACAAATCCAGAAATGTAGGCCCACAAAACAACAGAGCAAAAACCCACTGGTGTGGAGCGAGTATGGATCCAATCACCCGTCCAAAAAGTTCCCAATGACCGCCCTAGTGAAAAGTACTCAAGATAGTCATCATACAAGTAAGCGTACATACATAAGATCCCATATACAAAATGTGCATCTCACCAACGTACCGTCCACAGGTGGGTGCGAAATGCATTGCATATCAGTCAGCACGAGGCAGCATATCCGTAATAAGAAGCGACTGAACATCAATGACCAAGATAAAACATCGTTGCAAAGCATGCAGGATTCAGTTTTGTCGACAAAGCAATTACTTCATCACAATCAGTATAATATTAATTTCAAGGGGAAAAAAAAAATACCACAAATCCAGGGAGGGCAGATAAGGCGAATCTTTAACAAAATGGCCGCCGTCACTTCTGCTCCACCTTTTACCCCCTGCTGGTCCTCACCTCATCTATCGTGTCACTCTCAGTGACACCATCCTTCCTTACAACACAACCCAGTAGGGGCCCTATCCGCTTATGGTGATCTGGCTCCGGGTGTCATACTGGGTTTTAAATAATTCAGAACCCTGTTGAAATCATGATTTGGTTGTTCTACTTATTTACTACTGTACAACAGAGGAGTAGAACATATTCACTGTATAAGGAAAGTAAAGGTTGCCTTACAGGGTTCAATTTTAACATCTTATCTTGTTAAACAAAATTGATTGATTAAAAATCAATTCCTTTTCAACTGAATTGAACAACCAAAAGTCCAGGAAATCACAGAAATAGGCCCCAAACAACAGGCAAAACCCACTGGTTAGGCAGCATGGATGAATCACCCCAAAAAGTTCATGCCGCCCTGTGAAAAATCTCAAGTAGTCATCAACAAGTAAGCTATACTAAATATGCATCACCAACGTTACCGTCCAGATGTGGAATGCATTGAATATAACTAGTAAGAGCTTCCGTAAGAGTCGACTGAACTTACCGACCAAGATAAACATGTCGGATCAGTTGTAGACCTAAGCGATCACTCTGAGATGTTTCCTCTGCATAGAAGACACATGCGTTCCACTTAGATCATTTCCGCTCATCTTTCATATTTAAAGTCACAGCGCCCCTTAATGGCTAGGAGGACTCAAACGACCCCCACTAAAAAAAGTTTCCCCACTAGATGGCAACATTGTCAATGTAATATTTAAACTTACGCAAAGAGATTCGAGTACTTTAGCTGCTTTTCTAATCACAAAATTCCATTCTACGCACTTCATAGACCGATACCCATGTGTTTTACTTCGCAGGGTTACATCATAGCAACCAAAACCTGCGCGCTATAGAAATAGTTCGACACTTTGAAATCCTCTGCCACGTATAAACCACATACACTTTACAATCTTACCATACTATTTCTGTACAATCAACTTTTCTTCTACCAAAACCATGTATTATGAGGAGCTTTCTTAATCTTCCAATCACTATGTATTCTATCAGGGAGGACCCGGCACT
>CM070043.1:48523441-48537411 GCA_036250615.1 Ptychadena robeensis | reverse complement strand
GCGCTAGGGAGGTTAAGCTGCTGCAGCCAGTGCTGTCTCACCCCTTTGGAGCAGTGATCTCCTTTCTTTCCTTGGTTCTCCCGCTGGCCGTCCCATTGCAGTGTCTGGGATCCAAGGACCCCCATCCGTGGTGACTGAAAGGGTCGTCCCCTGTAGAGATGGTCGAATTTTTCGACTTGCTAACTTTGTGAGCTGATTGCAAAGCCCCTGAAAACGGTATCATCACCAAAATTGCTGGAAATGTAGAGAAGGGTTGGGGGAACATTTGAAAGAAAAAAGTATGGCTCTAGCACATGTCGTTTTTGCATAAATTAAGTTCAGAGTTAAAGTCGAGATTCCGATTTTCAAAATTTTTACTTGACTTTGAACTTAATTTGTGAAAAAACTATTTGTGTTAGAGACTTACTTTCTTTTTTGGAGTATACCTCCAACCTTTCTCTACATCTTCAGCAAGTTTGGTGATGATACCATACTCAGGGGGCTTTGCAATTAAGTCGAAACCGGCGAAATGGTCGAATTTTTGAAAAAAAATTTGACCATCTCTAGTCCCCTGGACCAGGACTGCCTTCCCTCAAGCGTGCCCAAATGGATGGATGCAGCTCACCGGTAGGTGCTGAGATAGGCAGATGCAGGATTCCTCCCTTCTCCACCTCACCTGGCCCACTTTACCTATTGCCCTGACCACTGGGACTGTACCCTGATCCCCTCTCACTGGGATGAGTAGCCATCAGTCACCCTGCAGCTGGTAGTAATTGTTTAGCTCCTGAAGTTTGTGCCCCATTCCCAGCCTTGGGTCTGGTGAAAGCCTGTATATATATCCCCTCAGTAAAGCCTTGTACATATTCCCCTACCAGCCTCCTGACTACATATTGGTGTGTGTGAGCCTCTGACAGTGTGTTCCGAGCATCCAAAGAACCTGATTGTGCAAGAGGAAGAAAATGCCCTCCACGACACTACAAACTTTATATATGCACTAATATCAACACCTAAGACTAGGGTTCCCCAAACTTTTTAAATGGGCGGCCAGGTCCCTTGAGATGCCGGGGGGCTAATAGTTTGGAAAAAATAAAACATGAACAAATTACCATGCGCACTAAACTCATCTTATATGAAGTACAACAAAAGGCACAAGAACGTATTTTAGCACTGAGAACTCTTACCCTCCAAATTTTACACCCCTAACTGCAACCTTTTACAGTTCCCCGGCATAAACTATATACACAATAAAAACTGGAACAATTAATTATGGTGATCAAATGTGTAGTGTATACATGATAAAGTCAAGGTGTTTATACTTAATGTGTTCAAGTTTAAAACCTTATTTCAATAGGGAAAAAATCCCCTTGTAATACCGTCTTTTGCCACAAGATGCCCTTGGTGCACCCTTAGCCTAAGCACATATTACAGCTCCATCTTTCTGACATGGTGTTGACTTATTCGGGGGCTGGGCTAAAAGTCTTGAAGGGTCATATATAGCCAATGGGCTGTAGTTTGAGGACCCATGTCTAAGACCATTTGTCTTAGACATGGGTCATACACGGTCAGAGTATATTTGCAGTCATAATTCAAAGACACTGGAGTTTTCTTTAGAACGTTTCAGAAGTCTTCAGTTCAGACACATCCTATGCATCCTGCTTCTCAAGGCTCAAGGCTTCTTCCAGTCCAAAAAACGTAGATTTTACTTTTCCTGTTATGTTACGGCCTTATTCCAAAGTGGATTATATATATCTCTTTCCTCAGAATTCTACACACAACACCCCATGGTTGTTTAACCTCCTGAGCGCACTGGCGATCGAGGCAGTGTACACAGTACACTGCCTGTCATTTCCGGCTTCGGTCCGGAGCTCTTCAAGCAGCTGGTGTCATTACTGACACCAGCTGCGTGAGAGGGAAAGCTGGCACTCCTCCATTAACATTACCAAATTATGTCCATTCAACGGAATTCACCACAGGTGGACGTCAATTATCTGCAGAAACATCTCATGTAGGATCAAGGAAAACAGAATGCACCATCAAAGACTGTTGACACTTATGTGCATGTGCTTTTTCAGTTTTTTTTTTTTTGACAATTTGACAAAACCTCAAGTAAACGTTTTTTGACATTCTCAGTATGGGGTGTTGTGTGTAAAATTCTGAAAAGAAAATTAAAGCGGTTTTTAACTCAAATGAAAAAAAACAGACATACATTAAACAGACACAATACTCACCTGTCAGCAGTTCAGATCCTGGAAAACTGCTACACAAAAATAACCCACAGCAAACTCACCTCCTTGCAGTTCTCATGCTGGCATCTTAGCTCCTGGAGACCTGCAGCTACTTCTGCCCTCACTGTCCTCCTCTCCTACCCCCCTCCACTCCACCTCCTGTCTCTTCTCTGTCGGAGCTGCAGAGCTCCGTGGGGGGGGGGGGGGTTCCACTGATGAAGAGTTCCTGTCTGAGAAAGATGTCCCAGACACCACTTTGGCTGCCTAGGCGCGACGTAATGCAGTGGGGGCACTCTTAAAAAACTCCCCTCCTGCTGTCAGAAATTTTTTTTTCATTTTTTTTTTACAATTAAGGATCTCAGCAGTATTGGCTGAGCTGCAGCTGATACTGCTGAGTGACCTCCTAGGTGGTAGGTCCGCTTAAATCAATTTTGGAATAAAGCTGTAACATAAAAAAATGTGGAAAAGGTGATGAAGTCAATACTGTACATGAGAAAGATTTTGAAGATTGTCTTAATATTCTTCCTAAACCTCTACAACTATTGGCTGGTGTCCCAGGGTGGTGATTTTCATCAAATCAAAACATAAAATAATCAAGCAGGCTTTCCATGAATAGCCAATCAGATGTAGAGTTATACTGTACCTGTGAATGAGCCAGAATTTTGTTCAGTGTATATAGATTGATAAAGTTGGTTAAGTTACAGCCTGGTTAGAAGACAATATTTTGGCAAGTCCAATAGCAGGTGATGGTTTATAAGTCTGGTATGGCTTCCAGTTTAATCTTCTGGTATCAGCTTGAGATGAACAAGGAAGCATGTTGGTGGGAGAGATGGGGGTGAAACCCTTAATAATACGATATCCATACCACCAGGTGACATGACCAACAGCTTTTGAAAACCAACTATCTTTCCTTATAATGATCACATTTCTCCTTTACAAATATTTGAATATTGATTTATACTCACAGGTTCTCTGGTCACCATTAAAGATCCTGAAAAATAAAGAAATAATACATGAACACTGTGAGGCTATATGCGTCGGGGGCCCCAACACTAAACGCAGTGCTTGGCAGGGGGTCCTGACGGAGCACGTAGACCTCACCTGCTCGGCGGATGCTCTGTTCTCACGGCGCTAAGCCATTCCGCCGTTGCAGGGATTAACATAGTCGAGTACCTTGACCCCTGCATCGGTGGATGTCTGAACACAGCATCCGCCAGCCAGCTAAAGTATATGTGATCCGTTGGAACCCCCGCCAAGCACTGAGCTTAATGTAGAGGGTCCTGACAGATCACAAAAATGATGTGAAACCCCCTCTAATAGTGATTTACATCTTCTATTTTACTGCAAATCTATGCACAACCCTCAAGGAGGTAATAAAAGAATATACTGCCTACCATGTAACTCATCTTATCTCAGTGCTTCCCTAAGGCCTGGCATACACACGCCGATTAGCGGCCGATTTTTCCGCTGACTGACGGGCGTGAGTGCTCGCGCCGTCGGTCGGCGGCAAAATCAGCCGCTTATCGGTATGTACCCACATGGGGCGACAGATTCCTGTCGCCCCACAGCGTCTTCATGTTCGGCACACAAAGAGTGCCCGGCCGATTAAAGCAGCCCCAGAATGCAACGTGATGACGTCATCACGCTGCATTCCAGAGCTCATCTGTCTGCACCCATCTGTGGGTGTATGGCAGGCATAACTTTCCCTGCAGCCCCCCCCCCCCCCCCCCCCTTATCTACATAGTCTACAGAGCTCAATATCTCAATCTAAAATATCTCAAAGCTAAAATGTTGAGAGCTCCAAATATGGCCAATGCCTTAATCATTTATAAATATTAAACCTGATCATGAGTTGCTATGCTGGGATTACCTTGTGGCACACGATGCAGAATAGGTTCGTTGTACAAGACATCAGTGTCAATGGCTGACTCTCTGACAGCATCTGAGACAGGGGGACATGATAATAATAGATTATATATTGTGTTTGCACAGTGTATCATATTTATACTTGATATGCTCAGAAAATGTACCGTATTTTTGGACTATAATATGCACCTGACCATAAGACGCAGACAGTTTTTAGAGCAGGAAATCAGAAAAAAAATATTTCATTTGTTTAAATGATGTGAATAAATCTCATGCAGTACCCCTATTCAGCCACTAAAATGGTGTCAATAGAGAGCAGACAGAGAGGGGAGGGAGGGGGAGGAAGGGGGAATCTGCACTCCGGTCTCCCTGTCCCTTCTCTGCTGCGTGTGTGAGGAAGCTGTTTGCCAGTGCAGCTTGCTCCACACACTCTGCATTGGCTATATCTGCGGGGCTCTGCAAATATAGCTAATACAGTTCAGCTACCCACTGCTCTCCCAGCAGAGAGAACACAGCTGACATAGCCCATCGGCTGTGTGATCTCTCGGCACACAGTTGATCTCCTCTCCCTCTGCACACAGCTGATCTATCTGCCGGGAGAGCTGTCGGGGAGCCAAGTTGCGATCACCGGTGGCCGGATGGCCGCGGGTGGTCACACATTCGGACCATAAGACGCAGGCACTTTCTCCCCCCAATTTTGGGGGTGAAAAAGTGCATCTTATGGTCCGAAAGATACGGTATGTTTCAGATTCAATGACAGCCAGTATCACCAAACCCCCTTGGTGTCTGGATGGCATGTTTTTTTTTCCTTATAAAATGTTTTATTTATTTGAAACTAGAAAACTCAAAAGAAAGGGAAGGGAAAGGGGGACATCAAAGGGGATGGGGATTTACCAACACATTATGAATCTACAATTATTGCAGTTAAAATAGGGTCTTTATTATTGATGACCATACAATAAAAATACTAAAAAAGAAATTTTCTTTACACAAAAACATCATGATATATCAATTATGACAACAAATTTGTCCCCCATATGCATTCAGATCGCTGTTGCCACCCCTTCACCAAGGAAGGCAGCAGTCTTAAGGTTTGTGGATCCCCATTGGGTCCATAGTTGACAAGTCCAGAATCTCTCAACGCGTTTCTCCCCTATTCAACGGGGCTTCTTCAGGAGAGCATTGTTAGGACTTTATTCACCACCACGTGATTGTTGTGTGTTTGTAACTTTAGGGGGACCCTCAAGAAAAATGGAATATAAATTCTCTTGACTAGGTTTGTTCTTATTGTCTTCCTCTTCTATCAATTAAACACATAGTATGGAACATTTTGCTATATCTAATCTATATTATATATATATATAGTCCCGCTTCCTGTAACATGGCCATATACCTGCCATCTAGACACACTTGCCCTATGTTATGGAGGTAATCAGAGGGCAGACTTTAATACAATACATTCTCAGTACCCGCTTAGCATATTGATATGGACATACCTGTTGAAGATATTTGAGGTAGGTGTCCTCTTCGTTGATGTGGACATCTGGTGATTGGACGGGGCAGATTGTGTCTGAACTTGAACATCAGAAGAGCGGCAACAAGGAGCAATACCAGGAGAGTGACAATGACCAGCAGTACTTTATATCCTCTATCTCTCCCTGTAATAATGTAATAGGCACTGATATTACTTCATGAGGAGGAATATTATATATTAATATCCAGACATCACACAGGCAGCACAGGCAGCAGGGTCATGTATTATCTGTAACACAGGGAGGAAATATTCACCTCTTATCCGGACACAGACCTCCTCACTCTTCTTGGAAAAGTTTGCTGTAGATCTCACTTCACAGGAATATTTCCCAGAATCCTCCAGCTGAGCGACTGGACTCCATAATGATCAGAAGAACTGAATTCCTGAACCTTCCGTCCGTCTCTGTAGAAAGCAAACTGCAGTTCTGTCCTATTTTTGAGTGGAGTGTCACATGATAGGGTCATGTTCTCACCTTCCATGACTTGGAGAGCGCTTACATTTAGCTTTGGTGTGGAAAAAAGCTCTATAAAATAAAAGATATAAATAAACCCATTTTGCCGGCAGGAATAGGCAACAACATTTTGGTAAAATTTTCCGTAACTTCACATCACAGTTTAACCTCCCTAGCGCACTGCTGAGGGACAGATTTCCCTCAGCAGTGCACCATAGACTTTAATGGAAAAAAAGTTTTTTACACTGTGGGCCTGTAATTTCCCAAAGTCTGTCCATACAGGAGTCTGGTGACATCCTGACTATAATTACATGTTCAGATGCTTTGTGAATTACTCATAAAATCCGATAATTAATATTTTAAAATAAACTGTATCAGGTAAATGAGCACTGCAACCACTAGATGGCGCTGTAGATGTGCCAGGTTACATAGGAGAGAATTGTAATATATTGAACCCGGGCCATCTCCCCACTCTTTAGATCAACCCCAGACTAAATATGTGAATGTGTAAACCTTAAGTGTCCTGATACCCCAAACCCAATGAAGTCCCAGTGTGTTGGAAGCTACCTCCAAATAAAGCAGCCCTAGTGGCCCTCAGGGGAAAAGAAACTCCGTTCAGCATCACACGTCCACCTATATATAAATGTGATTTTACTGGGTGATAGGATACTTTAGAAAAGTTTTTTCTATATTTAGTAATATATAGGTCTTATATACAAATGTGCAATATCAGGCCTTCTCAGGGACAAACTCTAGTCAGTCTCTCTCTGAGGAAGCTCGATATTTGGTCAAAACATGCCGGACTTTAAAAGACTGCTTAAAATACACTTCGTTCTCAAACTTCCTCATTTATGACACCTTTTATCTGTTGATAAAGAAGTTATATATATATAAATAAACTTTTCTGATGTATTCTATCAACCAGTAAAATCCCATTCAGATATAGGTGGACCTGTGAAGGTGAATGGAGTTGCCCCTCCCCCCTGAGGGCCAATAGGGCTGCGTTTTTTCTTATGTTTAACTTTAACCAATTCTCATAGGGTGACATCATCATAGACACATAATGTCCTTATGTTCTCACCTTTTATCCGAATGAAAACCTCTGGACTCCTCTTTATAAGTCCAACCGAACGTCTGACTTCACAGGAATAATTCCCAGAATCCTCCAGCTGAGGGGACTGGACTCCATATTGATCAGAAGAACTGAATTCCTGAACCTTCCGTCCGTCTCTGTAGAAAGCAAACTGCAGTTCTGTCCTCTGTGTGAGCAGAGTTGTGTGACATATCAGCATAATGTGATCTCCTTCTACCATTTCATATGGGAAAACGATGATTTTTGGGTTTGTGAATATCTCTGCAGAGAAGGAAATCCAGAGAACAATGATCAGCTGTTCCAGATACATATATAAAAGGTGAGATAGCAGCATGATACGGGTCTCCTCACACAGGGTGATGGGTATACAGAAAGGTTACTTATTGGTAGGGATTACTTCAGAGGGTCTGTTAGGTTATATTTTACTTGAGCTTTACTTTTCCAAAACTGCTACCCTGAGATTATGCAGTGTGTATAGAAAGTATTCAGACCCCCTTACATGTTTCACTCCCCCGGGCCATCTCCCCACTCTTTAGATCAACCCCAGACTAAATATGTGAATGTGTAAACCTAAAGTGTCCTGATACCCCAAACTCAGTGAAATCCCAGTGTGTTGGAAGCTCCCACCACAAAAACGCAGCCTTAGTGGCCCTCAGGGGAAGAAAAGCAACTCAGGTCCACCTATATATAAATGTGATTTTACTGGGTGATAGAATACATCAGAAAAGTTTTATCTATATATACAAAAAGTTGGGGGGCGTGGCTTGGCAAGCAAGGAAGAAGCAGCTTCATCTGTGAGCTCCTTGCTGATCCCTGGATTTTATACCAAAAGCAAAGACTTGGTAATAAAAAAGACCCCTGGAGGGGCAACTACCTGACTCAACCCGTCGCCAGGACCGATCGGCTCCACCCGCGCACCGTCGATCCGCACATCTGGGCACCAGATTTACACGAGGCTTCGGTCTAGCACGCCATGTCACCAGGAAGACTGCGCTTCTATAGGGCCCTAAAAGGCCAGTGGTCATCTACCCTGGAGTCTGCCCACATCAGGAGACCCTCAATCGGACCCTGGCAGCAATCCAGAACAGAGAGGCCCAAAATTTAGTCCACGCTTGCGTCCTACATCGTGGCGGAGGGATAGCCATCCTGCAGATTTAAAGATAATTGCAGTGCTGCAAGGTAGGACAGACGTTCAACCTACCACTTGAGCTTCTAAACCACACCTGGAGCTCATTTTTGTGGGACACATTCAACTGGGCCCAAAATCCACCAGAGGCTGAGGCCTAGTACTCTGACCATCCTGTCCTACTCCCAATTCCTGCTTACTCCAAAGGCCAGCTGATTCCCCTATCAGCTCTGGGAACTCTATCAGCTCTGATTCCCCTATCAGCTCTGCACAAAGTTCAGCCAGTAGACATATAATCTGGGAATCTCTAGGAGCAGAAGGGAGTGTGTTTAATACGTCGTTAGTGGCATCTGAGGTTCTAAAGACTTTCTATATTGGGAGCCTGAACACATATATGATACAATCCTAAAATTCATATTTAGCAGGAACAGTGTTGGACAGAGTTACCAGATTGAATTTATATACTCCAGTGCTCACCCCACACTACCACAGGTATATAAGCTGTTATTCTCCTCTACTAGTCCTCAAGTAAACATTTTATTTATCGTATATTGCACGAGCCGGTGAACAGTTGGCAAGCAGCAAGAGTTTTGTAGTGTAGTGGGATACATAAAACTGTATATTTGTGATCCTACCATGACATGAATAATGTGCTGTGTAAATGTGTGTATAGCTTAAACTGTCTCTGCATTCCTCTGTAGCAGGTGCATGGATGAGTGATGGCTCCTCAGTTTCCCTCTCTTTTTCTGGCCTTATATTGTAGCTTTTCATATCTGCCTAGAGACAGCTACTACCCTCCTCCACTCAGAGGGTATAAATACACCTTCTTAGGCCCTCCTTAGCCAGAGTTGGGTTAGCTCCTCAAGCAACCTGTATCCAACCAGCGTATCTCAACCTTCTGGAGCATTGGGCTCCCATCTTTCCTGGGTTCTCCCGACGGCTGTCCCGCTGCTAGTGCCAATCCAAGGTTGGATCCAAATCCGTGGCCCGGGAAAGGGTTGTGCCTCTGGACCAAGGCCTGCCTTCCCTCCGTAGTGCCCTGAGCGGATGGATGCTGGAAACTGGTAGGTGCCGAGTTAGGCAGACGCAAGATTCCTCCCTTCTCCACCTCCACTAGGACTGTTCTCTACTTTCCCTGACACTGGACTGTGATCCTAACCCTCTCCCACTGGGACCTGAAAGCCATCAGTCACCCTGCAGCTGATAGAAGTGTTGTAACAGTAGATCCTAAGATTGTGCCCCATTCCCAGGCTTGGGTTTGGTGTTTGGACTGTACATATCCCCTATAGTAAAGACTTGTAAATATCCCCCTATCAGCTGTCTGACTCCTTTTCTGTGTGATTGATGTGAAGCAATACCGGGCATGGGATTTTCCTTTAACGAACCTAGGGCCGCTGGTGCAATAACAAGTCCAGCACCGGCCGCCCTCGTTACACTTTTATATGGAAAAAGGACAAGGTTCCACTAAAAATATCCCGGAGATGTTTCGCCACGCAGCTTCAGACCGCACACCAAGATCCCCAGGATCTGACACTGCTACTTCTGATCACGAAGATTATGATAGCAGATCACCTAAGGGCGGATCAGGCTATGACGATCATGCAACCATCTCTGATGAGATTAAGTTGGATCAAAGCAGCAGTTTCAGATCTGAAAGCGGACATTAGATCTATCTCTTCCTGAGGACTCACAGAACAGCCAAGACATGGAAATACATGCTATACAGGAAAGAATGGAAGAATATGATGTACAATCTATCCATGTCAATAGATATCTGGAAGATCTAGATAATAGCGGGCAAAGACATAATCTATGGTTAAGAGGTGTCCCTAAAACAATTGATACCCCCCACATCAACACTAACAGCCAGGGCACCTAAGCATAGGGGTGCCTGACTGGGCGGGATGTGGAGGAGGAAGACGGCGCGTCAACATCGGTGACGCCGGATGGAGCCCGGACCGAAAGTAATGTTGGTGAACGGGGCGGAGCCACGCGGGTTAAAACCCGGCGGCGGAAGTGACGCCCCTCTTTTGCCGCTGAGGACGGACCCTGCCCACCCTCCCTACTGTTGTGTTGGGGTGGGGGTGTGTGTGTTTTCTTTATTTTCGGCACAGCAGGCTGGTCCAGGAAGGCATCCATATAGATCAACGGTTGGAGGAGCTGTTTTAGGATGACCTGCTGGCAGGCACCAACATCATACACTGGGCTCTTGCTGGGTCAATGACCCTTAGGGTTGTGTTAAGGGTCTGGCCTGTGAGGTCATTCTTATCAAAGGAGCCAGTGCACCGGTAGTACCCACTGAGCCAGTAGTTTGGGGCCAGTGGGGTACAGCGGTTTGGTTTTGAAGTGAGGGACACCGTCCTGGGACCTGGGGTAGGGGTTCTTTGTTGCATTGATATGTTGTATTGTTGTGATGTTAATAAAGCTGTGGCCAAAGTGTTGTATCCACTTAAAATTCCAGAATGTTGTCATGTGTAGTTATTGGTGGGGTAGTGAGTGGGGTTTTGAGTGCTGGGGGGTCAAAGGGGGGAAAGGGGTGGTAGGTGTGGGTAAAGTTGGTGGTATCTCCTCCCCCTCTCTATTTTTCTCCTCAGATCAGCCCTGCCCAAGTCATGGCCGAGGTGGTCCAGTCCCTCCTGAATGACCTGCTTGAAAGACCCAGGGAATTAGCGATCCTCTTTGAAAGAATTCACAGAGCCTTACGCCCTAAACGCAGAGAAACGGATCCCTCCAGAGATGTGGTATGCTGTCTACCCGACTACCATCTTAAGGAATCAATATGACAGAAAATGCGGTCCCAGGAAACGCTTGCGCTAAATGGCTCCATAAGTACAATCTTTCAAGACCTATCCCTTTGAGACTCAAAAAAAGAAAAGCCCTGAGCCCTTGCTGACCATCCTCAGAGACCGACACATCAAACATATATGGCCATTCCCCTTTAGACTGTCAGTTATGAAAGATGATAGAGTGATCCAATTGCGCCTTCCTACGGAACTTGCCCACTTCTACGAGCAGCTCCAGATCCCAATGCCGCAACTACCAGAGTGGTACGCCGACTGTTTGCATACAAGACGTGAAGAGGACCAACTGCAGACCCAACGAAGAAATACGCCTAAAGCCCAGCGCACCCCTATGCCATCCTCTTCAAGAGGTAGACGCAAGATGGACAGATTGACCTCCCCAAAATATGAGGCTTTTTATCTGTTTATTAAGACGTTATATATATACCGTATTTTTCGCCATATAGGACGCACCGGCATATAAGACGCACCCAGTTTTTAGGGCAGGAAAACCAGAAAAAAAAGATTTAATAAGTTTTCACATCAATTGGGTTAAAGCAATATATTCACTGAATGCAATATTCAATTCAGCCAGCAGGTGTCACTAGCAGCAGTACACTCTCAGCTAAACAACGTCATCTCTACACTGTACACATTAGGAGGGGGTGCCGGGCTGTCACTTCTCCTCTCACTGTGCTGTGTCCGTGGGGAGTGATTGCTGTTCCCACAGACAGAAAAGAAAAGGTAGATGCAAGTTCATCTATGAATTCATCTATAATTTTCTTTTATTTCCTATGCCAGTTCAGGGCTGGCATAGAAAATTAAACAGTTCAGGGCTGAGAGTCGGCATTAGCCGGCATCTCACATCTGACAGCTTCTCCAGCTCCCCCGGCTAATCTCCGTGCTGGGAGAGCTGGCGGGCAACCAAGGTGCGACCACCGGCGGCCGAGTGGCCGCGGGGGTCGCACATTCGGCGTATAAGACAGCTTTTTTTGCCCCCAAGTTTGGGGGTGAAAAAGTGCGTCTTATATGCAGAAAAAATTCGATATATATATATACTTTTCTGATGTATTCCATCGGCCAGTAAAATCCCATTCAGATATAGGTGGACCTATGATAGTGAAGGGAGTTGCCCCACCCCCCTGAGGGCCAATAGGGCTGCATTTTTTCTTATGTTTATTTAACTTTAATCAATTCTCATAGGGTGACATCATCATAGACACATAATGTCCTTATGTTCTCACCTTTTATCCGAATGAAAACCTCTGGACTCCTCTTTATAAGTCCAGCCGAACGTCTGACTTCACAGGAATAATTCCCAGAATCCTCCAGCTGAGCTGACTGGACTCCATAATGATCAGTGGAACTGAATTCCTGAACCTTCCGTCCATCTCTGTAGAAAGCAAACTGTAGTTCTGTCCTCTGTGTGAGCAGAGTTGTGTGACATATCAGGGTCATGTGATCTCCTTCTACCATTTCATATGAGATAACGATGATTTTTGGGTTTGTGAATATCTCTGCAGAGAAGGAAATCCAGAGAACAATGATCAGCTGTTCCAGATACATATATAAAAGGTCCATATACATATAAAAAAGTCCATATGTAGAGAAACCCAGGCACTGCTCATCACCTGTCTAATACAGTCCCAACAGTGAAGCATGGTGGTGGCAGCATCATGCTGTGGGGGTGTTTTTCAGCTGCAGGGACTGGTTGCAATTGAGGGAAAGATGAATGCAGTCAAGTACAGGGATATTCTGGACGAAATCCTTCTCCAGAGTGCTCACGACCTCAGACTGGGCCGAAGGTTTACCAACACTACAATGACCCTAAGCACACAGCTAAAGGCTTCACAACAACTCTGTGAATGTTCTTGAATGGCCCAGCCAGAGCCCTGACGTAAACCCAATTGAGCTTCTAAAAATGTCTGTCCACCAACGTTTACCTTCCAACCTGACATAACTGGAGAGGATCTGCACGGAGGAATGGCAGAGGATCCCCAAATCCAGGGGTGAAACACTTGTTGCTTCTTTCCCACAAAGACTCATGGCTGTATGAGATCATAAGGTGCTTCTCCCTAAAACTGAGTAAAGGGGCTGAATACTTAGGACCATGTGATGTTTCAGGTTTCCTTTTTTTATAAATCTGCAAAAATGATTGACAAGTTTTAACTTGTGACCAAATAAAAGAAAAAATACTTTACCGGCGCCTCTTCTCAACCTATTTGGATACCACTTTACCATCAGGTTATTATTCTCTTTAACTAGTCTAATTCTCAATATATAAACCTAAATAATCAGATGACAGTATTACCTATTGGGAGAGGTGATGCAGTTATACAATTTGGGGGAAAAAAAAGAATTTGCCTTACCTGATTGGGCAGAGGTCATATCTTTACAAAAGACTCAGTGGTTGGGGTAGAGATAAAAAACATGGAAGAAGCTTTCCAACCATCTGCCCCATTCTACGCTGTTGATCTTGGAGGGATGTCACTGCCACTTCCATCTCTGCAACATCTTCAAGATCCGCCCCTTCCTATCCCCAGAGGCCACCATAGTCCTGGAACACGCTCTCATGATTTCTTATCTGGACTACTGCAACATCATCCTCTCTGGTCTTCCTCTAATTAGACTGTCACCTCTTTAATCCATCATGAATGGTGCTGCTAGACTCATCTACTCCTCTAACCGCTCCACATCTGCTGCTCCTCTCTGCAGATTTCTACACTGGCTTCCAATTGTCCAGAGAATTAAATTAAAGTTCTCTGTCTTGCTTTTCATCACTCCACACCTCCTGTCCTCCCTACATCTCCAACCTGGTACATACATATACCCATAGCCGCCCCCACACCTCCTGTCCTCTTTACATCTCCAACCTGGTACATAAATATACCTCTAACTGCCCCCCACACCTCTTAT
>CM070043.1:48502257-48522213 GCA_036250615.1 Ptychadena robeensis | reverse complement strand
TCATGGTTTGTGATATTAGGGTGAGAAGAAATGGGTAAGATGATGTTATGAGTAGGGATGTCATTAGAATGGTCCCTGGAGGAGCGAAGGGGGCAGTTGAGGGTACTATCCAAGTCCTGAGACTCTAAAGGAAGAAAGGAGGGTGGAGACAAGTAGTGGAACGACCAGGGAGAGAAGGAGGACAGAGGTGGTGGAGAACAGTTAGGGGTATATTTATGTACGCAGGTTGGAGAGTAGGAGGACAGAGGTGTGGGGGACAGTTAGGGGTATATTAATACGCCGTTGTAGAAGGAAGGACGGTGGGGGGACAGAGGACCGTTGGTGGGGCGGGGGGGGGCATTTAGGGATATAATTTTGTACCCAGGTTGGAGAGTAAGGAAGACAGGAGGTGTGGAAGCAGTTAGGGGTAATTTTATGTACCACAGGTGGAGATGTCACGGAGGACAGGAGGTGGGGAAACATTAGGGGTATATTTATTTCCCAGTTGGAGATGTAGGAGACAGGAGGGGGTGGAGACAGGTAGGGGTCTTTTATGTAACCAGGTTGGGATAGTAAGGAGGAACAGGAGGTGTGGGGAACGGTTAAGGGGTATATTTAGTACCAGGTTTGGAGAGTAAGGGAGGACGGAAGGTGTGGGGGGATAGTTATGGTAATATTTTGTAAACGTTGGAGATGTAAGGAGGACAGGATGTGATGGGGGCATTAGGGATAATTAATATGGTACCAGGATTCGGAGATGTAAGGAGGACAGGAGTGTGGGGGGAAGTTAGAGGTACTTTGTCCCAGGTTGGGAGAATGTACGGAGGACGGAGGTGGTGGAGACAGTTTGGAGTATATTATGTACCAGGTTAGAGATGTAAGGGGATCGGAGGTGTGGGGGACACTTCAGGGTGTATTTTAGTCCCCAGGTGTGGACATATAAGGAAGGACAGGAGGTGGGGCAGTTAGAGGGTGTATTCTAGTGGTCACCAGGTGCTAGCTAAAGGAGGACAGCGAGGTGTGGGCCGTTAGGAGTATTCTGTACCATGGTTGGAGAGTAAGGAGGGGCAGGAGGTGTGGGGGAAACAGTTAGGGACATATTATGTACCAGGTGAGATGTAGGAGGAACAAGGAGGTGTGGGGACAGTAAGGGGTATGTTAGTCCACAAGGTTGGAGAGTAAGTGACAGGAGGTGTGGGGGACATTGGTATGGGTATTTTATATATACCAGTTGAGATGAAAGCGACGAGAGGTGTGGCGACGTTGGAGTACTATTTATGTACCCGGGAGGTTAGAGCATGTAAGGGGCATCAGGAGGTGTGGGGGATCGTTCGGGTTGTATTTATCTACCGGTTGGAGATGTAAGGAGGACCGGAGGTGTTGGGGGCCACAGTTAGGGTATAAAATTTAGTACCAGGTGGACATGTAAGGAGAACAGGGATGGGGCGTTGGGGGTGTACTTTATGACCATGTGGAGATGTAAGGAGGACAGGAGGTAGGGGCAGTGTAGGGTGTAATTTATGTCCCCAGGTTGTAGATATACGGAGGACGGCAGGTGTGTGGGGGACAGTTAGGGGTCATATGATGTACCAGGTTGGAGAGTCCAAGGAGTACATGAAGGTGTGGGGACAGTTTGGGTATATATATGTACCAGTTGGAGATGGTAAGGAGGACAGGAGGTGTGGGGGGAGTTAGAAGGTCCATTTATGTACCAGGTTGAAGAATGGCAGGAGGACAGTGAGGTGTGGCAGCACAGTTTGGAGTATATTGATAGATAGATAGATAGATAGATAGATAGATAGATAGATAGATACTTACAGATAAACACTGTCATCAGAGCTGTGAACACAACCATCTCTGCAGTCTCACAGTAAGCGAGTATAGAGAAACTGAGAATTTTAATATGTTTTTGGTTTTCGGGGTCTCTGTGAAATATTAAAACCACCAAACCAAAAAGAAGACACAGGAAATAATATATAAATATTTATACTGATGGTCTCTATGGGGCCGCAACATCTTTGTGTAAAGGTCATCCAGTAATAAGGGGGGAAATATATTATATATAAAGTCTAAAGCTGGCCATACACCTTTAGATCTTTCTGTCAGATATCCTTTAGATCTACCAACAACTATGTAGTGCCGGGTCCACTGCGATTGAACACAGGTAGACTTGATGGTTTAGAAAGTCCCTCATATTACATGGTTTTGGTAGGAGGTCTAAAGAAAATCTGACAGAGATAGCTAAACGTGTATGGGGGCCCTAACCAATGTTTTTATATCTAAGAATGAACTCTATACAACTAGTGGCTTGTCCCAATACAGGAGGGGATTACAGGATGTCTGATTTCTGTATCACCATGATTTATTGAGGGGGGCGGGGTTATAGCTGAGCTTTCAATCATTTTGCTGAGTCTTATTTGTTATTATAACTTATTTAATTGACATACTTCAAGCAGGCACATTGCTCCCTTGGTAAAACTGGCACTCTCTGACAACATAACAGCAGGCTATGCCAACATACTGGTTATCTTGGGCAAATGGCAGCACTCTATGACAACATGGTAGCACTATATGACAACATGGCAGCACTCTATAGAAACAAATTAGCACTCTATGACTACATGCCAGAACTCTATGACAACATGGCAGCACTCTATGACAACATATGGCAGCACTCTATGACAACATATGGCAGCGCTCTATGATAACATGGCAGTACTCTATGATAACATGGCAGTACTCTATGATAACATGGCAGCACTCTATGACAACATGGCAGCACTCTATGACAACATATGGCAGCGCTCTATGACTACATGGCAGCACTCTATGATAACATGGCAGTACTCTATGATAACATGGCACTACTCTATGATAACATGGCAGCACTCTATGACAACATTGCAGCACTCTATGACAACATAGAGGCACTCTATAGAAACAAATTAGCACTCTATGACTACATGGCAGAACTCTATGACAACATGGCAGCACTCCATAGAAACAAATAAGCACTCTATAACTACATGGCAGCACTCTCTGACAAAATGGCAGCACTCTATAGAAACAAATTAGCACTCTATGACAACATGGAGGCACTCTATAGAAACAAATTAGCACTATATCTCTATGACAACATGACAGCACTCTATAGAAACAAATAAGCACTCTATGACAACATGGAGGCCCTCTATGGAAACATATTAGCACTCTATGACTACATGGCAGCACTCTATGACAACATGACAGCACTCTATAGAAACAAATAAGCACTCTATGACAACATGGAGGCCCTCCATGGAAACATATTAGCACTCTGTGACAACATGACAGAACTCTACAACAACATGTCAGCACTCTAGAGAAACAAATTAGCACTCTATGACAACATGGCAGAACTCTACAACAACATGGAAGCACTCTATAGAAACAAATTAGGACTCTATGACAACATGGCAGAACTCTATGACTACATGGCAGCACTCTATGACAACATGGCAGCACTCTATGGAAACATATTAGCACTCTATAACATGGTGCAAAATAGCTAAATATATATTTTTAGGTTTTTGAGCAACTTCGAGCTATTAGGACATTTTAGAGCCTAGGTGCCCAACCTGTGGCCCTTTAGGCGTCGTCCGGCGGCCCCCCTTGGTCCTCCACATGCGCCCCCCAAAACCGAACTGTTAATGCATAGGGCATAGCAGCTGACCCAGCTTTCCTAATAAAATTTTGCGGTCCTTCATCAGTAAAATTAGCAATGTTGATCAGGGAAACCAAGTCTACATATGAGCGCTGCACCCAGAGGCAGGAGAGGGAGTGGGTGCTGTTGGGTTTTGACTGCCTAATGGGATCTGGTCCACCACCTGCTGAGATATTTCGACAGGGGAAGGGTTTGGATCGATCTTATGTGTGGCCCTTTAGTGATGCCGAGGGCCCCACTTGTGGCCCTCCATATCAACTCAGTTGCCCACTACTGTTTTAGAGGTAGGTAAAAATTAATTTACGTTTTTTTTTTTTTTTTTTTAGTTTAGGTGCGTTTTAATTATAGTGTTCTAAAAAGTTTGTCCGGTAGTGTATACATGATAAAGTCAACCTGCTTATACAGCTACTTAATGTGTTTAAGCGTTAAACTTTATTCCAAAACGCTGCAATACCGTCTTTTTACACAAGATGCCCTCAGTGTGCACTTACTATCTCTGTATATCTTAGCTCTGGCACCATCTTTCTCCATAGGCTCCAGCTGACAAATTATTACCTATAAAAAACATTACCCAAGGGTGATGCCAGGGACATGTGCATTAGCGTGGAAACTTTTCTCCATCGCTACTGCTCATGTCTGTGATGTCAACTGCAGGCAATGTTTAACAACATAGCTTTAGGTGAACACATGGTGAAACTTCAGAACTCTCATACAACAGAAGAACAGTTGCTTTACCAGGGTGGGGACCATGCAGTTAGCTGTGACATAGATGGGAAGAAGACTGACCATACTGTATGTGAGAGCAATTATTCCATTCTACGTCCTCACACCTCGGAGTAAACACAGGAAACACAGGACTCCATTTTGCTTAGCGGTTAGAAATCTGGCAGCGCCATGGTTTGGGGATCAGAGGGGATCCTAACTGAGGATAATGTACTTGTTGCCATTCTCCTCTCACACACATAAATGTGTTATTAATGAGATAAGAATGTCTCCTGTGTGGTGGAGATGATAGAACGTGGGCTCTGATGGGTTCATAGATCGATGTGAATGGTTGGAATAACCTGGAAATCTCTGTGGAGTGCATTAAATACTACAATAAATACACACACAATGACACAATGATATGTTTATTTCTTATAGAAAATGAAAGAAAAAGAATTCAGTGAATCTATAATACTAAGATGATGTGATGTGGTCATTATAGATGGAGGTCAGAGGATCTTCTTTACTTTGAGGCTTTTCCGCATTTCACAGCCGCATAGGTGACATCATGTGAAGGTAGAAGAGTTATGGACAATGGTCATTATTAGTGGTGCACATAAGTGGTACTCAGAAGGGGCCAAACCTAGCTCTGCGTCCCTGGTATTATTGTTACACAGCTCATATGTGTACTAACAACTTGGAGGTGCTCCGTGTCTGGGCGGCCGCAGCTAAATGTTACATGTATACAATTTATGTCACTTGGATAACTGCAGGGAAACATGAATAACTATGAAAGGTTGCAGTTAGGGGGGTGACATTGGGAATGTAAATTACTAATCCAAAAAAAAATATTGGACTTCTAAGAGTGTTGGAGATCTGGGGGAAAAAGTCAGAGTAGGTATATGTAAGGGTAACAAGAGAAAAGCTCTGTGTGACTGGAATATGACTATGAAAGGGTGACATTTGGACTGCAGGTAGTCTCAGGGGTTAGTTACTAACCCAGAAAATGTCAGGGTTGTACTACTGAGGTATAAGATCTGGGGGTCACACTACTGAGGTATGAGATCTGGGGGTCACACTACTGAGGTATGAGATCTGGGGGTCAAACGTGTTGTAGTGTGAGAGTTACATTTGACCCAAAGCCAGCTGGTGACCTGTGGATGGAGGCAGCTAATCGGAGGATCAATCAGGAACAGGGAGGTCCATCTTCAGCAGAATCTATCATGCAGGAGGACAGTGAGGGAGACAGTGAGGAAGGCCACCTACATATGGTGTGAATACCAAACACCATCTCCTGGTGCTCATCTAAGGAGCTCACTAAAAAAGTTATGTTGTGTATATATTATGTCTATATGTATGAAATGTGTCACCCACCCAACGTGATCTGCCTATCACTACTGGTTTACTTACCTTTCTCACACAAGGCTCTTACCCTGACCAGACCCAAACTCTGGATAATTACCGATTTGGTGAACCCCTTACACCAACACTTCTACCCACCATTCCTCCACCTCCCAAAAAAAAAAACAGATTGGTTCTGTTTTTTTCTGACCCAAATTTTGCCCATTTTCTTAGCACTGTTGTCTCATCAGCACTTGTACATGTACACACAATGTGTGTTGTCACTGTGACATCTAGTGGCAGGTGGTGAAATAGCAGCTGCAGTGTAATCACCACATGAGACAACACTCATAGAAGTCTCACCAGAACATTTTGAAACCATTCTGTCCCACCTTTTTCTGCTGTGTAACAGTGTAGCTCACTGGAGCAACCAGGTTATTTTCAGATTTTAGGATGCCTACGCTCAGATCACTGTCATTCACATTTCACACAGTAAGCGATTGTCCACACAGCTGGTAGGGGTTAACTTTATACTAAAGGGTTATGTTTAGTTCAGTTTACCCGTAAGGTAGGATTGCAGTTCCAGCATCACTACTAGCTGCTGGAAGTCATGGAGGCTGATGGCTCTTTTACCTAGAATGTGGAGACAACAGATGGTCCAGTGGAGGCAGCTGGCATCCGTAGATACTCAGGCTCTATCTGGCCTGCACCTACTCAGACAAAATGAGGGAGAGGCTACCCTGGTCCAAAGAATTCCCCTGTTATTCATCATGGGTGGTCAGTCAGCCCGCGGCACTTGCTGAGTGGACGGCAGCAGGGGACTCCGAGAGAAGGGAGCACCTTGCTCCTAGTTAAGCTGTGGCATACAGCCAGGAAACCCAGAAAAGACTAACTACATAAATATATACTTCACAAGCAAGGCCCTAGGGTGAGAACATGTTCACCCTTGTCCCTATAATTAGGGACTTCTAAATTGGCAATTGCAGGTACGGGTTGAGTAGTATTGACTAAGTCTAAGGGGTGAGTAAAAAAATGGTCTTTATTAAAGAGAACAGTTATTGGGCACATGGCCCTATAGAAATACATATATAAAACAAGTCATTGGTACATATTGCAATCCAAAGTATAGAGAAATATTGGCTGTAACCAAGAAGGTAAAGTTGGCGTAGAAAAAGTCCAGAATCAGTCCTCTGACGCGTTTCGCCCACCTGGGCTCCTCAGGGAGGTATGTAAGTGCCAAAACCAGTTGTCTGTTATATCTAAGTATATAGTTCAAAGGAGACACAAAATAAGTTTATCATTTGATACAGCAGGGTAAATCGTATGTTTCTTTGGGTCTCTTTACAATTAGATAACAGTCATCATGAAACATTTAAATTAATCTCTTTACCTATAGATAGCAGTTATAGTGAAACATTTAAATGAGCATCATATTCATGCATGTATATATAAAAAGTACATATGTAAATAAATAAAGGGAGCTCCGTAAATGCATATATATACAATAATCACTGGGTTCAAATATACTAATTCAGCATGTATACATTTTAGTTTATACTTAGTTTAAATTCTTAGTAGGAAATATATGTAGTACTCACATGTAATAAGGAGTCTATATCAAACAATTTTGTCCATACGGTTGCTGCTGCGGGCGTATGCGTACCTCTGAATCAACCTAGATTGAACTATATACTTAGATATAACAGACAACTGGTTTTGGCACTTACATACCTCCCTGAGGAGCCCAGGTGGGCGAAACGCGTCGGAGGACTGATTCTGGACTTTTTCTACGCCAACTTTACCTTCTTGGTTACAGCCAATATTTCTCTATACTTTGGATTGCAATATGTACCAATGACTTGTTTTATATATGTATTTCTATAGGGCCATGTGCCCAATAACTGTTCTCTTTAATAAAGACCATTTTTTTACTCACCCCTTAGACTTAGTCAATACTACTCAACCCGTACCTGCAATTGCCAATTTAGAAGTCCCTAATTATAGGGACAAGGGTGAACATGTTCTCACCCTAGGGCCTTGCTTGTGAAGTATCAAATTTCTGGCTAGGGTACAACTGACCTCAGATCATGACTATCGGCACACTCTAACCCTATAGCATTACTTTTACATAAATATATATATAACCTCTGCCCAGAGGAGGGGTTTAGGAGTTGCTGGGCAGATAACCAAAGCAAAAGAGAGGGAAAAGAGCCATGACCTCACCTCTGGCAGCTGCTATACAAAAATAGATACAGTCTTAAAGCTATACACACAATTTACCCACTATGTCATGGCCTACTATACAGATATACATTATATATAATTTTAAGTGTATTCTAACTACACCACACTACTCTATTCTGGAACCTGGTCACCAGTGTTATATCATTGAGTTATACTCACAGGTCCTTTGCTCCTCATTCCAGATCCTGAAAAATTAACAAACAATAAATGTATAGTGATTTACATTGTCTCTTATTTACAGCAAGGGTATGTACAGCCCTCAGGAAGTTAACAATATACTGTCTCTACGCGCTCACGCCAATATTTGCGCTCAACACTAATCACATCTAGTAACAGAATGTAAAATAACAGCTGTGATGTAACCACATGAGACAACACTCATAGAAGTAATTCATTGCGAAAATTGGCACTTGTACATGAAAACACAATGTGCGTACATCTAGTGGCAGAATGTGAAAAAGCAGCTGCGATGTAATCATCACATGATAGCACAACATGGGATTTCAAGGCACATTTGTAAATCTACTGAGCAATCGTTAATCAGTTAAAAGGTATTTATTTAACACAGAATACATAGGACCAAGTTCACCATTCACGATGAAGAGCATATACATTTGCTCATCTAAGAGTTAGTATAAGAACATCGACAAAACATGAGCATACATTACAATATTCGGAAATGACAAATCCCTCTATAAAGGGATCCCCCATATATCCATCAATGTATATGTCACCTCTGTGATAATCATATATATATTTCAGGGGGACTACTGACCCTCCAGCAGTGCGTGGATGTGATGACAGGCACGGGTCTTGTTGGGTGTCGATCTAGCCAGGTGGGGCTACCTCTTGGTGTGGGTGTACCTGGTCCTTGATTCTTGGGGTTACGGCTGGCCCCTTAGCCCTTCCCGGCCATTACTGGTGGCAGAAATTTGTACATGGATCCTCTATAGAGGGATAACCAGGTATGTGAGATCACATGGTGCAATTGGGTGCCTGGCTGTATTTTCTTGTAATGATCACATGAGACAACACTTATAAAAAATAATTCATTGCAAAAATTGGCATTTGTACATGCAAACACAATGTATGTTGTCATGGTGACATCTAGTGGCAGAATGTGAAAAAGCAGCTGCAATGTAATCATCACATGAGATAACACTTAATTCATTGTGAAAATTGGTATGTGTACATGCAAACACAATGTGTGTTGTCACGGTGACATCTAGTGGCAGCTGCAGTGTAATCACCATATGGGTAAACACTCATTGCAAAAACCAGCACATGACGCTGAAGAGGCAGGGGGCAGCGTCATTGACCTCCATGTTATAGAGGCGGCATTTTTCTGCACATCCCAGGCATCATCGATGACACTTGGGTTGTAAAGAGGAGGGAGAGCGTAGAATTGACTGTAAAGGCAGGAAACTGTAGCTGTAAATGAGGTTGTCAGGATCAGGTACTGAGGGGGCGACCAGGCAGGCAACACACACTGAGATCCAGACAGAGGTGGTGGTGACAAAAACTGATTTAATGCAGACTTACAGGCAGGGACAAACACAGGTGCAAAATACCAGGGTACAGGGGTGTCCAGGGTTCAAGGACAAGAAGCATGAAGCCAGGAAAAGCATGAAATCCAGACAAGCTAAGCACAATGAACAGCAAGCATGGTCTGGATGAAGCACAACTAAATAGCCCTAAGCTAACGAGGAAGGTGTGAGCTCCACTCAGCCCACGCCTACAGGGAGCCATCTGCTGGTGACTGTGGGACCAACACATGGATGGGCAATCACAGCGCCACCAGCAGGTGGTGACCGGAACATCCGGGGTCCTCACAGATGTGGTCGATGGGCCATGAGTTTTTTTTTTAAACCTCATGAGTTTTTATGTTGCTTACCTTGCAGTATAAGTTCACTGTAACATACATCAGTGTCAGAGGTTGATTCTCCAGCAGCATCTGAGAAAGGGAGGGATAATAATAATGAATGAAGCTGTATCATATTTGTATACTGACTTAGCTGAGACCTAGGAATTAATATAAAGTGATTAGATGTGGACTGATTTTTTTAGGTATACTTCTCATACTTATTGATTTTCAATAGCGACACTTATATTTTACCTTCATTTGTGGGAAACGGTTGTATATATATAAATGATATCATATATCCTTTTGATGGTTTATTTAATCTATTGGTACATATGATTTACCCTCTTGTTTTTATATTTTATAACCTGGGGTGGTCGATTATATCGAATGACCATCCTAATACTCATTAACTTTCTCATTATTTAGCTCTTATCTACCATATTTTTCGGACCATTAGACGCACTTTTTCACCCCCAAAATTGGGGGCAAGAAGTGCCTGCGTCTTATGGTCTGAATGCGCGACCCCTGTGGCCACTTGTCCACCAGTGGTCGCACCTTGGCTTCCCGCCAGCTCTCCCGGCACGGAGATTAGCCGGGGAGCTGTCAGATGTGAGATGACGGTGGTGTCCGGCTCTCCCATCTGAACTGTGAATTTGCCTATGCCAGCGGAGCTCAGAGCGCTACTACCATAGGCAATGAAGAGAGAGATATAGATGAGCTTGCATCTATAGCTCTCTCTCCTGTCCGAAGGAACTGCAATCACTCTGCAGCTCCCACGGACACAGGCACAGCAACATCAGCATAGGAGAGCAGAGACTGAGAGGAGAGAATCTGCAGATGTCTGCCCCCCTCCCGATCAGTGTGGAGAATGACGTGTTCTGCTGAGTGTGTACTGCTGCTAGTGACACCTACTGGCTGAACTGGATATTGCATTCACTGAATTCATTGCATTAATCCAGTTGATGTGAAAACTTATAAAATCTTTTTTTTCTGGTTTTCCTGCCCTAAAAACTGGGTGTGTCTTATGGTCTGGTGCGTCTTATAGTCCGAAAAATACGGTATTTATTCTATGTGTTGCCCACCCTTTTTAATTACTTAATATCTAAGTGAATGGGGTTTGGTACTTCCTTCATACACAGATCATGACTAGGTTACATGGATTTAACATATTATCTGAATGTTTTGTTTCCTTGCCAGCACTAAATACACCTATGGACTATGCTATAAAAGTTTTTTAAAATAAAAATATTTTTTCCTCCCATTCTCCTGCTGTCCCTAGGACCTTATTATACAATTATGATACAATTAATTCTAAGTGAGTAGATCAGTGGTGGGCAACTGAGGTGATATAGAGGGCCACAAGTGCAGCCCTCGGCATCACTAAAGGTCCGCACATAACACCAATCCTTCCACCCCTGCCGACAGGCCTCAGCAGGCAATGGACCAGATCATGGCAGGCAGTCAAAACCCAACAGCAGTCCCCCCCCCCCCCCCCCCCCCCCCCCCCCCCCAGGTGTAGCAGTCATATGTAGACCTGGTTTTTCCGATCAACATTGACAATTGTACTGATGTAGAACCGCCAAAGTTGATTAGGAAAGCCGGGTCAGCGTGTGACCACTACACATGGTGATATATGGAATGCCCCATATACATTAACAAAGGTTATGTGCCTCATACATATTATCTAATTCAGATAAAAATGATGGTACGGGTGATCGTAGCATAGTACATAGTATATACTATGCTACAAATCTCCCAATGACACCGGCATGGTGGGCTGTGACAGCGACGTCCTTCCATTAACATGGAGGTTTATGGCACCCGGAAATACAGGAAATCTAGTGGTATATTGTGTTCTCCCAATACCCACTCTCGTAGAGCTTAGGATGAACCCAAACAGTGCACAGACTGGATTCATCTCAAGTGATAGAGCGGTTAACCTCCCTAGCGGTTGAGATGTATCGTATTCATTTGGGTTTGTCCCACCTGCTAGGTCACCGGGTGTACCCGATACACCCGCATAAAGCATTTCCGGGGTTTTGGCACCGCACCCATCACATCAGGGTGAGGCGGAAGGGGGCCAGAGGGGCGGTAGACCTCCATTTTAATGGAAGGGCGTCGTCTTTCCAGCCCACACAACCGGCGTCATTAATGACTCTTGCAATATGGACAAGGGCGGGGGATTGACCATACGACGTGGTACAGGCGGTGCGCTAGGTAGGTTAATGGCTGTGTTGAGTTATTTTTATAGTGTTACTCAAGCTGTACACTGTCTACTTTACATTAAATCAAAGTGGAGGTTTGGAGGTAGACAGGAGGTGGGGGTTTTCTTGACAGCTTTTCTTGACAGGGGGAGGAGCTACAACAGTCCATGGCTGTGGAGTTGGAGTCTACTGCTAAGGAAAATGGGAGAGAATATTGGCTTATTGGCTTGGTAGTAAATAAGGGTTGTACACCACCTAATAGCGTCCTTCGCACTGGATTGTCCGGGACCAAGACCGCCTGGCAAATGAGCACTGTCACGCTCAACCCATAGAGATGGAGGTAGTTGTCAGTGATTGACAACAATCCCCCAACCCCCAATTATCTATGTAAACAGTGTGCAGTTCCAGTTGCAGTGGTGGTTAAAACCAACTGTATGAACAAAGTCTTCACTGCCAATAGTAAATATTTTTAACCATCCAGGGTCTGGTGACAGCAGAATCTAAAAACCCATTAGTATATTAATAATGGACATACCTGTTGAAGATACTTGAGGTTGGTGTCCTCTTCGTTGACGTGGACATCTGGTGATTAGACAGGGCAGATTGTGTCTGACCTTGAACAGCAGAAAAGCAGCAACAAGGAGCAATGCCAGGAGAGTGACAATGACCAGCGGTACTTTATATTTGTTACCTCTCCCTGTAATAAGAGAATAGGCACTGATGAGTGATGGCCGAACTGTCTCACAGGCGAACAGTATGGGTGTTCGACCCGCCCCCTTCGCCAGCGAGAAGAAGTCTATACTTCTTCTAGGTGCGGAAAGGTCTGGTCGGAGGAAGAATTATTTTCACTAGAGATCAGGTAGGGACACCCGATCTCTAGTATTGTACTGGGCATCGGCCGGATGTGACGTCCCACTGACGTCACTTCCGGCTTTGGAACCAGGAGCTGTGCCTTACATCTACGGGAAGTATAGTTCCAATTCAAATTCCCTGACAACAGGCGGAGAAGTAGAAGTTCTCCGCGAACAGTGGACAAGTCCAATACACCTGTTTGCGGTTAGACATGGCTAGAACTGATATCACTTCATCAGGATGAATATTGTATATTGATGTCCAGACATCACACATGGAATGACAGCAGGGTCATGTATTATCAGTAACACAGGGAGGAAAGGATCACCTCTTATCCAGACATAGACCTCCTCACTCTTCTTAGAAATGTTTGCTGTAGATCTGACTTCACAGAAATATTTCCCAGAATCCTTCAGCTGAGCGGACTGGACTCCATATTGATCAGAAGAACTGAATTCCTGAACCTTCCGTCCATCTCTGTAGCAAGCAAACTGTAGTTCTGTCTCATTTCTCTGTCTGAGCAGAGTTGTGTGACTTACCAGGTTGATGTGATCTCCTTCTACCATTAGATTTGGGAGAGCTATGATTCTTGGAGCTGTGAATAGCTCTGTAAAATAAAGTACATGTCAACTTTAAATTAAAAACAATAATTTATTACAGTTCACAAGTCTTAAGATGCTTTGGCATCTCCAAGAACTCATCTTGGAGGGTTAGGTAAGACCTAAAGCCAAGACCTTAAAGATCAGAGGGTTAAATGTCCATGGGACAATGATCATAGTTAGTAAACTATTAGTGATGAGCGACCACCAAAGTGTTTAGTCAATGTTCGTGTGTTCTACTGAGCACCCAAGTATAATGTAAGTCAATGGGAGACAACCAGGCAACCCCTGCTCGGAAGAGGATGACTGGACCAGTGGAAAAGGTCAGAAAGTGACAGAAACACCACCCAAATGGACCGGGAACACAATGGGGACCATGTCTGGATGCATCTTGGACTCCCAAGTCGCTGCTGGGAACCAGTTTGTCCCAGATGTATGCCACTTTTACTCACTGAAAAAAACACACCCAACCCCCCCCCCCCAAAAAAAAATTTACAGGAAAAATTATGCTCTAAAACATTAAATCTGAGTGCAGGGATCTAATGTTGTTTAGCGAACCCTATAAAAAAAATCATCAGCAGTTGAGCTGACCATCATTCAGAACTTTTGCCACCTTTAATGTGATCTATAAACTGTACCACTCACATGAAAAACAAACTAAAATAAAGGAAAGAAAACAAAAAATAAATAATGTGGTCTAACTGGGGATGTACCGGTGTTCTGAATTAAGCAATCACTTCAAAAAGGTTGACTCATATAAAAATAAACGAGGCCTGGATTGCTCCTGATTTCTCAACTCCACCACAGAGAGCTGAGCTGATGATGAACATAAAGGCAATTTCAATCATCATCATCATCATCATCATTAATAATGTTCTTTTCCCACCCTTAATATGACCTTTAGAACACCCCACGGTTTTTCAGTCTTGGGATGACAAACTCTTTATGTCACAAAAAAACACCAACATATGGACAGTATATTAGGCCCAGGTGAATGTAATGTGAACTGCACACACTTTTTTTTTTACTACACAGTTGGTGACAAAATGCCAGAATATGGGCAGTAAATGTGGCCCAGTCAGAATAAATTGTATTTAAAGTCCAGAAATGTCCGACAGCATATGTCACACAAAAAAGGCCACAACATGCACAGCATATTATGCCCAGATGAATCTTGTCTAACATACAGACACACAGACAGACACACACTAGAGTCCTTAAAAGGACTTTTGGATCTTTGCTGGATGTGATTTCTGTGGAAATTTGCGCACACGAATCCCTGTCTCTAATCTGTCTGTAATCTGTCTATGTAATCTGCTATACAACACCCGATGATGTGTTTCCGGCTAGCCAATCACTCTAATACCAGCACCTGACATGGCATTACAGTGAGGGCAGTACTTACCTGCCCCTTGATTGGTTGTCTCCAAGCCTGCAAAACATGTGGGCAGAGACTCGAGCATGGCACACAAGCACACGCGGTGCTCGTTCAAATAGCACCATGCTCCGAGCATAGCGATGCTCGAGCTGGTCACATGTTCGGCCGAGGATGCTCACTCATGGCTATAAATTATGAAGAACCTACAATATGCCAAATAGATCTCTGCACATAGCACTGAACTCCAACACTAGCGGCTGGCCCCTGGAGATGATAACAAGCATATTGTGCATTTGTGACCTTAAATCCGAACTGGAAAAAGATTTTCATAGGAGAGTCTATTACAATGACTTGATAGTGGGCCTACTCAGGAAAGAGAAGTGATCTACCTCTGCATAGTACACATACAGGAAAAACCTTTACCACTAGTACTGGACTGGGGACTACAGCTGCCGGGCTGGTATAGAAAGATCTCCATTTGCGGACTGGAGGTTGTTGGTGGTCATTTGAAGTTCACTATTCCACTGATCTTTAGGCTAGGTATCCACGGCGTTATGTTAATCGTATTCCTTGACAGGGATGTCGACGCAGCCCATCCATATACATGCATAGCCTCAAGGGGATTAAAGAAGATTTAGCTTTTTTTAATAAATCAGTAGGACTGCAAAATTTTGTTGGATTTAAGTGACTGAACTTTGTTGGATCATAATCAGTGAGGTAATACTTACAACCTCAAAATATGTAAAATTTGGAAACATTTTCGCAATAAATTGCTATATTCGAGAATTTGTGATCTCCAGTCACTATCACCATCCTGGAGCAAATCGGCACTTGTACATGCCCATATTGCAAACGCAATTCACAGTAGTTCTGGGTACAGATGTAAAAAATCTCAAATATTCGCTATTATGAAGATATAGATTTTAAAGTATGGTCAGCAGGGACAATGTCTGGTATTATAGTACCGTATTTTTCAGACCATCAGACGCACTTTTTCACCCCAAAAATGGGGGGGGGGCAGTGCCTGCGTCTTATGGTCCGAATGTGTGACCACCCACGGCCATCCGGCCGCTGGTGATCGCAACGTGGCTCCCCGACAGCTCTCCCGGCAGATAGATCAGCTGTGTGCAGAGGGAGAGGAGATCATCTGTGTGATCTGCATCGGCACACCTCCTGTGTGCCGAGAGATCACACAGCTGATGGGCTATGTCAGCTGTGTAATCTTCATCTGCCAGGAGAGCCATGGGGGGGTTAACCTGTATTGGCTATATTTGCGGGGCTCTGCAAATATAGCCAATGCAGAGTGTGTAGAGCAAGCTTCACTGGCAAGCAGCTTCCTCACACACGCAGCAAAGAAGGGACAGGGAGACCAGAGTGCAGATTCCCCCTTGCTCCCCCTCCCTTCCTTCTCTGGGCTCTGTGTGAGGAAGAAAAGACGCTGAAGTCTGCTCTTTAGTGACACCATTTTGTTGGCTGAATAAGGGTACTGCATGAGATTTTTTCACATTCATTTAAACAAATGAATTTTTTTTTTCTGCTCTAAAAACTGGGTGTGTCTTATGGTCAGGTGCGTCTTATAGTCCAAAAAATACGGTAGGTGTTCTGGTCAATAAAACCTTGAATTTCCTGCTCTATGACTGCATGCCATGCTTGCTGTCTAAATTACCATTTTTCTTGGCTACAAATAACATTGTACATTTGGTTGTTGTGATTGAGGGGGTTTCCTGAGTCCATTGCACCCCATAACAAACCTCTATATCCTCCTTGGGAATACATCAGATTCCTGAACATAAGGATGCTCAATTTTGAAGGAAAAGGGTATGTGGCATGTTCTGGTGCTGGTAGAGGGGGCAACTTGCATACTCTCTGCTCTACCTCGTTCTGGCACTCTGGCCAATTTTACCAGTAAAAAATACCACAATATTAAAAGTTGCCATCAATCTGCATGAAAATCTTCTTACCCAACTTTACTGTGTGTTTCTCTCTTGTTTATGTTCACAATGGCATTGCCTAGCCCCCTATACATTGGTTGTAAGCAGGAGTTAAGTGGGTTATAGCTCCAAATTACCTTTTAGCAGATTTAGGATAAAATTGGCAAAAACCATCACAATCCAGACCTGCTCCAATTTACTCACCCCTACCTCTATTATACTGATTTTAAACATCACAATACAATATAGAAAAACAATGGCTTTGTACTATAATTAATAAACATTGTTTAACTGTAGACTTGGCTTAGGCAACTGTCCTTAAGGTATCCATACACGTTGCGATTTTTCGTGCGATTTTAGCCCTTCCGACCGATTCGGTCGGTCGGGTAGGTCGATCGTTCGGGATTCGTAACATGCAAATGTAGTCCGACCGATGCTGTTTTTAGAAAATCGGCCGAAAAGTCGGTCGGGTCCGAATGATGATGCCCGTAATTTTCGGTCGGCCACATTTAAAAGAGACGTTTAAAAGATTCCTGATACAACTGCCCGATCGGTCGGTCGGCCGACTAATCGGGAGACTAATCGGGTAAAAATCGGGTGAAAAATCGTGCATCCGACCGAATTTTAAAAATAGCAGTAAAGCAAAAATCGGGAGTCGAAATCGAATATCGAATCGGTCCACGAAAAATCGCAACGTGTATGGGTACCTTAAGATAACTTTCTCTAGTTGGCATTTCGGTTCTCCTGAGCTAGTGACTTGTGGCCACCGAACCGTGTAACTTCTAGATGTGAAAGGTCTAGAATGTGTTAAGGTGGTGGATATGTGGTTTAATTTGCAACAAATCGATCATCAAAGTTTTCGACCGATCGTATATCGATTGTAATTGAATTGAATGGCACACCACATTGAGTGAACCTGGCTGGGGGCAAAGGTTCCCTGGCCCCAGGAGAAGAGTGACCATCATAAGGAGAGTGCTAGGATGAGCGATGCTCCCCAAATGGCTGGCATGTATGGCGATGGTGTTTGGCTTACAGTGGGATGGGTAGTTCCATGCAATGATTGCAGTAGGAGCAAACATAGCTGACCTCAGCATGTGGATATTATTACATGGGGAAGCTCAGCTTTTGTTTGTGCTGGCTCTCCCATTGGGCTGGCACATTACATCACTGAGAAGGTTCTAGCAGGTGCTAGAATCCTCCTGACCTTTCCTCGGAAATACAAAACAACTTTTGGTACAAACAGGATCGCGTAGGAGAGGAGAGGCAAGGCACACATTTAACCACATCAGGCCAAGATCTTTCTGGCACACTGCTACCGACTGAGACAAAACCAGGAGGTACAGGTGTTCTGGAAAACTGTTCAAACACAGCAGCCTTGAGGAGATAGACATGAAAGTAGTTATGAATTTGTAGAGATTTCAGTCTATAAGTAAGCAGATTACCGTATTTTTTGGACCATAAGAAGCACTTTTTCACCCCCAAAATTGTTCACCCCCAAAATTGGGGACAAAAAGTGCATGCATCTTATGGGCGCCAGTGGTCGCACCTTGGCTTCCCGCCAGTTCTCCCATCACGGGATTAGCCGGAGAGCTGGAGGAGCTGTCAGATGTGAGATGCCGGCGGCGCAGATATTAATTAACACGACAATCGCAGCTGGTCGCTTCCATTGAGTTAAATGGGCTTGTCTCTATTTCAACTAAAGGCGCAGGTGCGTGTGATCAGCAATCAGAATTACGAATCCCCATGTTTAGATCATGGGTCAACACGATTTCTCAGTCCTGATCACTCCCATAGACATGAATGGATGTGATAAAATTATTGCCTCCATTTACTCTTCATGGGCACTTTGTTGTTATAAAGTTGCATGCAAATATCACCTGGTCAATCGCATCGAGAAAGGAATTCACTGTATTTTTCGCATTTGTTAACAAAACTAACCTCAACTCACCCAGCTTTTAAGTTGCTGTAGTTCCTGTTATTGAGACTGATTAACAAAAAAAACACACACACACAAAAGCAAAATGAATAGGGACTCAACAAGTTAGCATACAAACAGAAGTACAAAGTCTAGTAGAGGAAGACCATGACTTCAATAAATTCAGCTTGCAATCGGAAAATGTTGAGAACCAAAACTATGCAACTGGTAGGGGAGAACGACTGTTACTAAATACAACTTCCATTACAAACATGGAAAAGATAGGGATTTATTAAGCAGAACATTTCAACATTGTTTTTATTATGTTTAGTGCAATAATAAATGATAATATGCAATACAAAATCAGCACTAGTGATGGCCGAACTGTCCGCAAGTTCGGCGGCGAACATGGATGTTCTTCTTCTTGCCAGCGAGCAGTGCGGGTGTTCGACCCGCTCCGTTCGCCAGCGAGAAGATGATCTCTATTCTTCTTCCGGCGGGATCACAACTTGTGTGATCGTGCCGGAGGAAGAATCTTTTCACTAGAAGACCGGACATAAAGCCGGTCTCCTAGTGAAAAAACCGGGTCGGAGCAGGAAGTGATGTCAGTGATGTCACATCCGGCTCCCTAAACCAGGAACTATGCGTTCCAGGATGCGGCCCAGGGACCTGTAGGCGGGGAATTTGAATCGGAAAAAACGGATGTGATGTCAATGACCGCGAACAGGCGGACGGCGGACGTCTTTAGAACTCCGACCCGCCCGTTCGCGGACAGTCCTGGCCGATGTTCGGCCATCACTAATCAGCACCCCCAGCCATGGAACCTCGGCGCAGGGGTCCCTGACTGGGGTGGGTCTGCAGGAGGAGTCATTCCCGGCTCCAGCGTCAGCAGTAGAAATAACATCTTCAATCAAAGCAGGGCCGCACGGGGTAAAGCCGGTGACGTCCGCCAAAGAATCGACCCCGCCCTCCTTCTTTGGCTTTACATGTTTTGGTGGTTTCCTGTCTTCGTCACAGCTAGCAGGTCCATGAAGAGACCGTTGGGTAACCTTATGGTGTGACCTGCTGGTGGTTTGGCAGGCACAAGCTAGTACAGTGGCTTGCCAAAGTATTCGGCCCCCTTTTCCACATTCTGTCACATTACAGCCACAAAAATGAATCAATGTAATTGGAATTCCACCTGAAAGACCAATACAAAGTGGTGTACACGTGAGAAGTGGAAGGAAAATCAGACATGATTC
>CM070043.1:48406412-48418724 GCA_036250615.1 Ptychadena robeensis | reverse complement strand
AATCGTCCTTGTAGAATATTGTATGTCTTCCAATATAGTCTTTATAATGGAGACATCTCAGAGTCAGGTGATCTCCTTCATGGACATAGAGAGGAGCCTGCAGGATCACAACACCTGAAACACACAGTCACATCATATGACCGATGAAGGATACAGGCCGGACATCTTCCTTCTACAACCAGGTATACCGGTAGCTCTATTTTATATATATATACTGTATATATACACAGCCGGTTACATCTGGTGCTGCACCTCCATGACGTCCCTTATATATAGCTTATTTATTAGTTATGCTAACCATACACATGCCGATAAGCGGCTGATTTTTAACCTGACCGACGGGCGTGCGCGCTCGCGCCGTCGGTCAGGTTAAAAATCGGCCGCTTATCGGCATGTGCCCACATGCTCATCGTCTTCATTGAAGCTTATGGCCAGCACACAAAGGGTGCTGGCCGACTGAAGGGGCCCCATAATGCACCGGGGTGCAAACGTGATGACGTCATCACGTTAGCATTCCGGTGCATATCTGGACAGGTCTGCCTGCACACCATCGGGGTGTGTATGGTAGCCTAAAGTCTACAAAAACTCTGTCGCTTGGATGAAAATTTGAGGGGGAAGAAACTTGAAATTGAAAGAATGTTTATCTGATGGACAGGGACTCACAACCTCCAGGTATGTAAATTCACTCCTCACCATCTACTACATCCTTACGGTGTCCATTATTGGTGTAGTGGCCAGCATGGGACCCAAGCATTGTACCACAACATGGGACCTCAACATAGGACCACTACATGGGACCTCAGCATAGGACCATAACACAGGACCACTACATGGAACCTCAGCATTTAACCACTACGTAGTACCTCAGCATATGACTGCAAAATGGGACCCCAGTATGGGACACTAACAAACATGGAAATGTTGGATAGTATGCCATAGCTCTGCAAGAGAGTGAAGATTGGACATAACTGTACTGCACGGATATAGCACGGGAGACCCTAATAGAAGAAGACATACTGGAACTACCTGACATTTATCTTATTGTGTCTGACATGTCCAAATAAATCATTACATTTGTAGATCACCAGATGTGACATAATGAACATCAACTGACCTTCACCAACATCCAGTCTGGCAATGGGAGATCTTTCTGTACCGGCCCGGCAGCTGTAGTCCCCACTATCTCCAGTTGTTGCAGATCTGATGGTTAAGGTTTTTTCAGTAGGTATCCATTCACCATCCTTGTACCAGAGGTAGGTCACGTCACTTTTTATGGTACGACCAACATCACATGTCATTGTTATAGACTCTCCTACGAATATCTTCTTTCAGTCAGGACTGAAGGTCAGCACAGGTTTATCTGCTGATCCTGAAGAACATTAAAGTAGAATCCTAATAAATATATATATATATTGTAAGTCTAAGTCTACATTAATAAAAGTTTTCTCACTATAACCTCAGTCGAGTTAATCTGCTATAGACAGAACAAGTGCAGAATCAAATCATCATCATTTGTTGGATTGTTGTGACTGAGGATTCAGGATTCCATTGTACATCACTACAAACCTCCATATCCTCTTTGTAAGACTGATTGTGAAGAATGAAGAATTCCCTGGCAAAGTTTAAATTTTAAGTAAAAATTTTTGCTACCTAAAAAATGAATGAAATTATTACAGTGAGGAACGGAAATATTTGAACCCCCTGCGATTTTGCAAGCTCTCCCACTTAGAAATCATGTAGGGGTCTGAAAGTCACAGTGTAGCAGCCCATTTAAGGAGTGGGGCCAGGATGCCTTGGGGCAGACAGAGGACTTAAAAGGAAAGCTAACCCAGGAGGGGGGGCTCAGTTCAAGAAACCAGGAAGGAGACACCAAGCATATGCCATCTCTCCTGAGGTGAAGGAGATGACCTAGCTATACCCGGCATTCATGCAGCTGAAGGGCGAAATAGCACCTGCCAACATACTTCGTCACTCTATATGCTCGGCACCACCGTTCCTACCTCCAGTCAGGCCCCGCCAGGACGACCGTGGAGCTACTGCAGCTGTGCCCAGTTCTACAATCAACCAGCCTATGACCCATGCCCCGCTCCCGCCTGTAGTGCATTCTTCCGTGGCCCCTGGGGGTCACCATACTAAGGATGAAGACTGGGCACTACGCCCTGTGTGGTGAGGCCTACTTATTGGAAGTTCCAGTTCTGGACTAGATTATGTGGGACAGACCACTGCCTACCTGCTCTGTGGCTAACCGGAGACTAACTTCACCCCAAGACAGCATTCCTTGGGTCCATTTACCTCTAACTGGATTTACTTTGCAATTTGGATACCTTAATAATATAGGACCCATGCTGGATGTAGGGTACCCTCTGAATCCCCCGTTCCCCGGCAGGAGCACACGTATGGCCCCACTGGGTCGCAACCTTTGAGGCTCTACAAGCCTAACGTGGTTCCTTGAAATTATGTTATCCCATATACACCCCTGATGAAGTTTCTTGTTAAAACGAAACGCGCGTCGGTTTGGGAACCTTGCCATAGATCTATGTGCATATGGGACCACATGATTATGCATTATTGTCATTGCTGTTTTGTTTGTAACTGAATGTTGAGCCTATCACTGTCTTTAGGGCCTGCGGCCCAATCTTGATGTTTTATCTACTAAATGTTTGTTAAAGTTCTTCATATAGATCATTTGATCCGTTTTACCCTCCCATTTGGAGCCTTGAAATTCCCCTAGCCCCTGAATATTTCAGGGGGAATTTACCGATCTGGGCGAATGGACCTATGGTTCATCCTCCCAGTGACTTCCTATAGACTGTTACTGAGGACATTTTCAGCACAGTTACTTATTTGCTGTTCCTTCTCCCGCGAGATACCCGGGTCTCAGTGTTACAAAGAAGTTCGAGTTTAAAGCATCAACAGCCATGTCTGACGACGGTACAGAGGCTGGAGCTTCAAGCACCACCGCACCACGGCCTACCTGTCTCCACAAGCGGTTCATCAACCGCAGACAACAGCCCAGCAAAACTATCACTTAATATGCAGTGGCGTTGCAGGAACTCGCCAATCAGATCTGTGCAAAACAGATTTGTCAGACAGACCATCCGGATAGATAGATCCCACAGAGATCCGATAGGATGGTAAATTTTAGCCCAATCCCATTAGTTCGGCTGGGGGTGGTTGCAACCAGCCGAAGTAATGAGCTGCAGATGAAGAGTGTCGTCCGATTCTCGGCACTAGCGGGCGGGCGTGATGGCGTCATCTCGCCGCTCCTAGTGCAAAGAATCGCATAAGGAATAGACGGTAAATCGTACCGTCTATTCCCAGCTGTAGTCAGATATGGGATAGATAGATAGATAGATAGATAGATAGATAGATAGATAGATAGATAGATAGATAGATAGATAGATAGATAGATAGATAGATACAGATAAAAACCATGAGACCTGTGAACAGGACCATCTTTGCTCTCTCACGGTTACCTATCAGTGAGTGTAGAGGAACTAAGGGTTTTAGGATGTTTTCAGGTTTCCGGGCTGTCTGTGACACCTAACCAAACTGAATAAAGCACAGGAAATCGTTATGTATGTATATCGGTGGTCTCTATATTGGAGCCGCAACATATCTGAGTAATAAGGCTCCCAGCAGAAGTGTGATCTTGTATTGTCCTGTCACCATCAGAGGTGCCAGAAGTGGGTTTGCTGCAGACCACCTCACATCCAGCGCAGGGTATTGATGAATTCAGGGTAAAATATTACAGACCATTTGGAATTCAGAGGGTTCAGTCTCCATACACTCCTCTTTCTGATCATTCTTCTTCCTGGGGAAGCACAGAGTTATGCTGGGCATACATGGCTCAATTTTGTTATAGATTTGAGCCATCCAGGCTTCCCACTCGAAAAAGCTTGGCCGACCAAGTTATCAACATGTTGGAAAACATTGTTCGATTTCCATTATTTTGGATAGGAACCAGTAGTGCACATCCATTGGCCAGTAGTGGTCAATGGGTGTGCACAGTGTCCCTTGTATTCTGCAATGTCATCCACCTGCTGACCCCCACAATTCTAGCCAAATTGTGGGAAAGAGGCTGTAGAACCTAAAACCATAACGTGTGGTTATACCCAATGTTGAGGTAAGGTAAAAGGCCATACCTGTCAAGTTTTCTGACGTCACTTCTAGTATTTGGAGGAGGAAGTGCTGGACTTCCACATTCGAAATACAGGAAGTGACGGCATCTATTGACTCAACAGGAACAATGGGACGCGTTTCGCACAGTCAACCAAGAGTGGCTTTTGCTCGAAACGCGTCCTATTGATCCTGTTCAGCCCTCCAGCACCTGTAAGCAGGAAGTGATCTCATCCATAACCAGGAAGTGACGTCATCCTAGTAAGCACACGGCCCTGAGAGATCAATCCTTGCAAACCTCCTTTATTGGGAGTATTTTGTCCTTTTGTGAGTTTTATTTTACCATTTGCAGGACTTTACTTTGTTATACTATGTTGTGCGCCTTGTGTCCTTGTCTATTGAGCTGTGGTGTGGCATTGAATGGGCAGGGGTAGGAGCACGCTATTTCTCTGCCCCCCATTTTTTGTCTAGCCAGTTTCCTTGCCTAGAGGGGGTCCGGTTCTCTTGCCCATTTTCTGTCTAGCCAGTCTCCATGCCTAAAGGGGGTCCGGTTCTCTTGCCCATTTTCTGTCTAGCCAGTCTCCATGTCTAGAAGGGGTCCGGTTCTCTTCCCCATTTTCTGTCTAGCCAGTCTACATACCTAGATGGGGTCTGGTTCTCTTCCCCATTTTCTGTCTAGCCAACCTCCATGTATATGAAGGGGGTTGGTTTATCCACATTTTCGTCTAGCCCCAGTCGCATGCCCAGGGGGTCCGTTCTCTTCCCCATTTTCTGTCTAGCCCGTCCCATGCCCTAAAGGGGTCCGTTCTCTCCCCATTTCTGTCTAAGCCAGTCTCCTTCCCTGCAGAAGGGGCCGGTTCTCTTCCCCATTTTTCGTCCTCAAGCCATCTACTACCGATGGGCGGGCCCCCGCCCCCGTACGCAGCCAACCCCAGCTACAGGTCCTTCTCTTCCCCATTTTCATGTCAGCCATCTCCATCCTAGAGGGGTCCCGTCTCTCCCCAATATCTTCTGTCTACCCATCTCCAAGCCAGAGGGTCCAGTTCCTCTTCCCCATTTCTGTCTAGCCAGTATAATGCCAGAGGGGGGTAAGGTTTGATATTCAATATTTTTCCTGTTAAGAAGCACTATGACATGAGGGGGGGTGGCGGAGGGGGGGAGTGGGGTCAGGTATTTTTATGCCCAAATTTGGAGTAATAGCCAGTCACATGCATAGAGGGGGTCAGGTTTATCTTCCCGATTTCTGGTCTAGCAGTCACATATGCCTCGAGGGGGTCCGGTTTTCTCTACCCCATTTTCGTATAGCCAGTCAAGATGCCTAGAAGGGGGTTCCGGTTACCTTCCCCAATTTTCGTCTAGCCATTAATATGCCTAGAGGGGGGGTCGGTTTTTCTCTCACCAATCTTTCTGTCTAGACAGGTTCAATGCCCTAGAGGGGGGGGGTGGTCAGGTTCTCTCCCCATTCATGTTAGCCAGTCTCCATGGCCAAGGGGTGGCCCGGTGTTTTTTCATTTCCCTATTTCTGTTAGACAGTCAATATGCCTAGAGGGGGGGGAGAGGGGTGGGGTCAGTTTTCTTCCCCCATTTTCTGTCTAGCCAGTACACTTATGGGCCTAAGGGGGTCCGGTTCCTCAACAATTTTATGTCTCTAGCCAGTCACTATGCCCTTATCGAGGGGGGCGTCCGGTTATCTTCCCATATTTGTCTAGCCAGTCCATGCCCAGAGGGGGGGTACCGGTTCTTTCTTCCTATTTCTGTCAGCACAGTCCACTATGCCTAGAGGGGGGATCCGGTGTATTTTTTCCCCATTTTATGTATAGCCAAGTCGACTTGCTAGAGGGGGCACGGTTGGGGTTCTCCTTCCCCATTGCGTATGGCCAGTCACTATCCTAGAGGGGGTCCGGTTCTCTTCCCTGTTCTGTATAGCCGTCACTATGCCTAGAGAGGGGTCAGTTTTCTCTTCCCAATCTGTTTAGAAAGTACTCACATGGCCCAGAGGGGGTCCGGTTTCTTTCCCTATTTCTGTATAGCCGTCTCCATTGTAGAGGGGCGTCCGGTTTCTTCCCCAATTTTTTTTTTCCGTGAGCCAGTCTCATGCCACGAGGGGGTCCGGTATCTTCCCTAGTTTCTGTCAGCCAGTCTACATGTCTAGAGGGGGTAGGTTTCTCTTCCCCATAATTTCGTTTCACTATGCCTAGAGGGGGTCCGGTTCTCTTCCCCATTTTCTGTCTAGCCAGTCTCCATGTCTAGATGGGGGTCCGGTTCTCTTCCCCCTTCTCTTGCATTGCCAGTCTCCATTATTATAAGGTGTCTGATGTTGTTTGATGTAGTAAACTTCAGAGACGTGTAAAGAAACTTAAACACAAACTCAGCTTCATTTTCCACCAAGTTTATTTTTTTACAATTTCTTTCCATAAGAAAAAAAAAAAAGAAAACATAAAATCTTCATTCTTAAAAAATAAATTAAAATTTACAATAAAACAATTCACAAGGATATTACAGCTGGAATACAGATATCTGAACAGAGAAGGAAAACTGGGAAAGCTTTTTTCGGAACGTTCCTTTACTTAAACTTGAGAAACAAAATGGAGGACACTTTTTTAAAGGGATACAACTATTTGACGAGTGTTGTGTTTAATAACTTTCCATTGACGTTAGAATGGTGCTGCTGTCGCCATTGGCCCTGATAGACATTGTGTAGTGTACCATGTTTGAAAAATGTCCCCAACACTGATTTCCAATACTGGTGTGTAAGGTTGTGTCTGTAGCAGAGGTAATACGGATCTTACAGTAAAACATGCCGGCCATTTTATATTTTCCATCAATACCTGAAAGTGAGTGTGTGCTGAGACTATGAACTTGTAGTTAAAGTTAAGCTGCCCCCATGATGGTAACCCCATGACCTTGTCATTTGAGTATTAGTAGTTCTCCTCTATTCTGTTGAGGAAGCAGTTGAGCTTTAACCCCCCCCCCCCCCCCCCCCCCCCTTAGCTGTTGAGACGAGTCCAGCTTGTCCAGAGTAGACTACAAAACAAACTGTGGACAAACTGGGCTTGCGCAAACTGAAGAGGTGGGGGGGGGGTTGGGGTGGTGCCATAGACCTCCATGTTAATGGAGGGGCGATGATTTTCAAGCACACATCGCCCTGGGCTCCACGTCCGCTATTGGATCTGTTGGGTTGCTTCAAGCCTCCATTGTGTTTCTATAGACGCGGATGGCTGTGTTGACATCAACGCGACTGAGGCTCTGACCAGCAGATCTAGGGCTCTGAAGGGCTGTGGAGACAGCCCTGTAATAGCCTAAATGGCATCAATGGGCAGCTCGAGCACTCAACGCAAGGGTTTTAACGGATAGCGGAGCCTAGCGCTTACTTTACACTAATAGGTATGGAAACTAGCATGCATTGGGTTTGCAATATTTGCGTGTACAAGTGCTGATTTGCGCATATTGCGAACGCAATGCATGGTACTTCCCCAGAATCTCAAATATTCACAATTACCAAGATATAGTGCTATATTCAAGAGTTTTACAATGAAAAGTGCTGATATTTGCAATATTCTGGCAAGATCAACACTTTCACATGAATATCAAGGCTAATGTTCTAAATTGATAAGTCTAAATTTCAAACTTTTAAGTGAAAAATGTTCTGTGGAAAAATCTAAATATTGCAATCGATCGGGAAAATCTGAAATTTAAGTCGAATTGAATTCACTTAATTTTGACATCTTTACTGTTTATACAGTTTCGGACATGCAAGGGTTTGGCTGCTGTTGTTGTATTGTGCTGAAGGTGCGGAGCGGAGACTTAAAAGCTAAACTCCATGTTATTGGCAAACACCGGGGGAGAAATAGAAAGTAGTGATGGCCAGGCGGACAGTTCGGTCACAAACATAACATGCTTTTCTTCCCCCGGCGAACAGTATGGCTGTTCGACCCACCCTGTTCACTGGTGGGAAGAAGGTGACTATTGTTCCGCTGGCAAGATCAGGAGCCAATGGAAGATGTCTTTCACCGAAGATCGGGTAGAGAACCTGGTCTCTAGTGAAAGAAAACCACCTGGATATCGAGACTGGGAGCTGTGCGTCCCAGGTACCGAAAGTGACCTCGGTGACGTCACTTCCGTTTTTTTTCGATTCAAATTCCACGCGAACAGGCCGCGATCAGATCATTTTAGTTTACAATTTACAAAAATATTAAAAGCTCTCTGAGGGCACGGCCCAGATGCCTGAAAAGCGCCACAGCCCAGTGAAATGTCCTTTTCCATGGTCACTTTTTGGGTGCTCCCCGTGTGTAATTAGCCAGGCGGGACATGGGCGGGAAGGTGCATTCTGAGCTGCTGACGGCAGGAATACATGTGAATGGAATCTTAGTGCTACCGAAAATGAGGATAAAACATAACCAACATTTAATAAAATAAAAATATCTTTTTCATATGAAATGTATGAAAAAAAAAAAAAGAAGATGGCAATAATGGATTTTCTGGCTCGCTGGTGAGCATGCCGCTGTGACTAGGCAGCCCTAGCCCATAGTCTGCCCATTCCCAAGGTACGATCATTCAAAAGATGTCAATGATGAATTTTCTGGCATGATCAGGGTCGGCACTAGAGCACCGGAGGGCAATCAGGGGGGCACTCCTCTGTCTCACACTTAACTGAGTGTAGAATGGAGGCCCCCATTGAGCATGCCAGTGTGACTAGGCGGCCCTAGCCCATAGCCTGCCCATAGCACTGACCCAAGGCACGATCAATATAAGTCAGAAGTGAACAACTTCAAACCACATTTTCTGAGCACTCCTGCTGTGCAAAGAGTGGACACACTTTAAAGTCCTTGTCCTTGAGATCTACTTAATATATTCCAGATGACTAAAAACCAAAGGTCTGCAAAGTTTTATTGTCCGTATCCTTTAAAAGCAGCCATGGCCAAACAGAAGGGCTTATACTGCAGATCCCTTGGTGGTAGCAATGGTCTCTCTACAGAGGTCCAGCAATACCCCTGTTTGGTCAGATCTACAGTCAGGGTGGTTTCTCCCGCTATGCCAAATAGGGCCCCGGGGAACCTGTGTGTGTTGAAGGGGGAAGGAGAAGAAGATGAGGAAACCCTCAACCCCCCCCCCCACCAGTTCCACCAGTAACACCCACCTCACCCATCTATCAACAGGGGCCTTAAGTAAATACTTGCATAGGGCCCCAGAAAGGCTAGAAATGGCACTGTCTACACTCAGTAAAACTCATGCTCCTTAGTGATTGAGAAGCTCTGGTTTTGACTCAGCATGGTGCGTGTTGGACCACTTCGGAGTAAACACTGCTTCCACTCGAAGAGTCCTTCTCTGATGATGGCAGAGGAAAGGCTCTTCTACTTGTTCTCTTTCTAAAAGAAAGACTGGGAGATCTTATTTCATTAAATGAACTGGTTCAGTTGGCCCTAATAGTCCGGGAGGTGAGGAAAACATTCTTCTTCAAAAAACATGATAACTGGATAACCAGACAAGGGCAAGTACCTACCTAAACCATAGCAGACCTATACTGTCCTTTACTGGCTAAATAATCACTCCCCTGGGTAACCATAAAAGTGATAAAAAGAGACCTCAGGGTGTAGAGAGATCACTCTAACCCCAGGTATGAATGTCCACTATCTTAACCATAAAAGTGTTGCACACCCTTCCTCTGGGTTCTTCTTTGATGGGACCTACACCAAAGGTAAGTCAGTGTCCAGGTAGAGCCACATTAGTTGCCAACTGTGTCCAGTTACCCTCTGTCACATCACATCTCAAAGCCTTTTGGCACCGGTCATGTGACCATTGTCAACAATGGAGGGGAATAGACTTCTCACATGACATATGTAGACAGTATAGTCTGCTTCCATGTCCATGTCACTGTAGAGCTATGGTTATGAACAAAATGGTTCCTATATTGAAATACCAACAAGATGGGTTGCGTACAAGTCACAGTAGGTCAAAACAGGTATACAGGTATCGTTACTTAGCACCGTAAAAGTATCAGGGAAAGCAGACTCCTCCCCCTGCAGCTGACTGGCCAACATTAGAAGCAAATATACAGTTGTGCCTCTGGCCGCTCTAGTTGGGCTCACAAGATTTCGCCTGATCATACCTAGGCTGGCCAACTAGCGCCAAAGAGGTTAATAAATACTGTCTCTTCTGAATATATAAAATATAGAATCTGGTGAGGCAGGGGGTGAGGGCGGGAGAGGTGCGCGCTATCGGTTTTCCGTCGCCCTGGTTCTCTGCAAGGAGTGGGAACAGGAGGAGCAACATGCTTGCTTGTAGTAGGCGTAGACGCAGAGGCGAGCTTGGACCACCACCGCGCAGTTGTGATACCGGTCTCGGCAGTTCTCATCTGGGTGGAGAAAGCAAACATGACATTAGAAAACGTTTTTCATTGGATGTAATGACCCCTCCCTTCTAATGACCCCTCCCCTCCTAACTATTTTTCCAGTTAGGAGAGAGAAACGCCCCATACCTTCTAAAGGAGGAAGGGGCTTAACTCTCCCTCCCAACTCTTCACCCCGCTTGTGGGCATCAGCACTGCTGCTTGGTAGTAGCTAGTGATGGCCGAACTGCACTCAAGGCGGACAGTTTGGCCGCAAACATGTTCACCCTCCTTCTAGCAGGTGAGCAGTACGGGTGTTCGACCTGCCCCGTTCACTGGCGAGAAGGAGCTCTCTTTTCTTCCTCCGGGGAGAAGGAGCTCTCTATCCTTCCTCTGGAGAGAAAGAGCTCTCTTTTCTTCCTCCTTCGAGAAGGAGCTCTCTTTTCTTCCTCCGGAGAGAAGGAGCTCTCTATCCTTCCTCCGGAGAGAAGGAGCTCTCTTTTCTTCCTCCAGCGAGAAGGAGTTCTCTTTTCTTCCTCTGGAGAGAAGGAGCTCTCTATCCTTCCTCCGGAGAGAAGGAGCTCTCTATTCTTCCTCCGGCGAGAAGGAGCTCTCTATTCTTCCTCCGGCGAGAAGGAGCTCTCTATTCTTCCTCCGGAGAGAAGGAGCTCTCTATTCTTCCTCCGGTGAGAAGGACCTCTCTATTCTCCCACCGGTGAGAAGGAGCTCTCTATTCTTCCTCGGGTGAGAAGGAGCTCTCTATTCTTCCTCGGGAGAGAAGGAGCTCTCTATTCTTCCCCCGGCAGGATCAGGAGCAGCAAGATCCCACCAGAGGAAGAATCTGTTCACTAGAAGACCGGGCATGAAGCTGGTCTTCTAGTGGGAAGCCGTCACTGAGGTAACATCCGGCTATTGTAGCCAGGAACTATACGTTCCATGTACCGGATATGGCGTCACTTCCGGATTTTCAGATTCAATCTGTCCACGGACGGCGGACTTCTTTAAAAGTCTGATCCGCCCATTCGCGGACGGACCTGCCCGAAGTTCGGCCATCACTATTAGTTGCAGCTGTGATACTTCCAGTGAATTCGGTGACCCCTGTAAAATGGTTGTTCGACCCCCAAGGGGGTCCCCACCCACAGGTTGAGAACCACTGCTTTAAGAGGACATCCTTTGCTCAGTAAAACATAATAATACAAAATAAATTGATATACTAATATTATCGCACGCCAATCCACATGCAGCACACTTGCTTAATGACAGTGGTCAACCAAGGGTAGGATGCTCATCATTTTTTGGAACCATTAAGTGGCATGTGCCACGTTGTTTACCATTGGCCCCAGGCCGCCAGGTCTATAACAGCTAAGCATCTGTAATTTTTAGTAGGTGCACATCAATGGAAGCCACACATTACATTTCCAGCATCAGTTCTGAATGATGACGGGCTTTAGTATCATGGGTCATGGATGGTGTTGTTAGAAATGGTGAGAATTGATGTTAATTTGAACTATTACTGATAAAATGAGGTTTAGTTCACCAAACATATAAGAAGAATCAAGAAATCTGGATGATGAGGTTGGACATTAAAGTGTAACTTTCTTTGTACCTAAACCCACAAACAAAAATGAAAACATGCGCCCATACTTCGATCGGGCACACACGCTGTTGTTTTGCGAGCCCGCACCAATCATGCATTGATGCAAGCTCGCTGATTGCTTCTGGCCCCTTGTCTTTGCCGTCATCGGTGATGACAAGGAGATGGGTGGGGGGGCCTTTGCCATAGACCTCCATGTTGATGGAGGCAGCACTGTTCCTGAGTAGAGATGGTCGAATTTTTCGACTTGCTAACTTTGTGAGCTGATTGCAAA